>MU186991.1:59457-79705 GCA_016904865.1 Pissodes strobi
CAGATGCGGTGGCGCCCGAGAACCAACCATTGGATGACGTAATGGTTAAACTAGGCAGTCCAATAGCATGATATGCAGAAGAAATAGCATAGTATGCAGAAGCAAAGAAGCGCCTAACGAGAAACGCCTCACAAATTTGGCGCCCGAGCAGGTACTCCTCACAATAGATCCAGTTCTATGAATACTTTGTTTTAGATTTTGCGGTAGAATTACTAGTTTCTGCGGTGGAACGGTAGCCACAGTGTGAAAACGGTAGGTCAACCGTAAAACCGGTAGATCTGGCAGCACTGCCAGTACACCCTGTCTTGAGCAGTAACCTGTCCCAGCCTTATTAATTAATTGGCCCAAAAAGGTATTTTTAAAACTAGTATCTCGTCAAAGATAAGCCACCACAGGTGTTAAAATTGGTTACTATAGTATAAAACACATTTGGCTACCATAAGCCCTAAAGGCCATACACGATAATTGCTACTGCAAGCATTAAAGACCATGTTCGACAATTGCTACCACAAGCATGGAAGGCCATACATGATAATTGCTACCACAAGCATTAAAGGCCATACACAACAATTGCTACCACAAACATTGGAGGTCATACATGATAATTGCCACCACAAGCAATTTTTCTCCCCCTCTCACTCTCACATATGCATATTTATATATTCTCGTATATATTGTAATATACCACCACAGGTAAGGAGCTATGCAGTATATTGGCCGTAAGTATTCGTATTTTAGTACCTTGTATGCTACCACAAGCAAAATGTATATAGAGAATAATCGCCACCACAAGCGAAAACATAAGATATATGGCCACCACAAGCATATATTTGGGTAGAAAAAACAAAATTAGAACTGGGTGGGCTTTATATCAATGTATATTTTAAGTAACGAAAGACCCTGGATACAGGGTTGTAACAATCGTTTATTCCTTTGGAATAAAAATAATTAGTTATTTTATTCGTCAGAATTATCGCATCGCCCATAAGAATTTGCTGCGATAAGCAGAATAGTAGAGTGTATGTGTTAATATATTCGCTCTAGAAAACGATTTACCTCCCACTTTTTTGCCACAAGCTGAATTTTTCAGGGATGGAAGTACATGATAAGGTAACCCTTATTCCAGAGGTAACTATCATCAAAAATCGAGATATTGATACCAACGTATAGAGAAAAACATAGTTGTTTTTTGGTCTAAAGCACTAAAAGGTCTTTGTAGGGAGTATTTTTTTATAATTATTTTTAAAAAATCATTTGCATTAGCCCTTATGGCCGAAAAGAATTTTAAGCGTAAATATCTCGGTTTCAGCCGGGGAACATTTTTATTGACAAGTGGTATTTTTTAAATATACCATTCATTTAACAAACAAGGAAGGCATGAGAAAATACTATTCTTTATAAAAGTTTCGCCTATGTCTTGACCAGGTAATAGAGCAAATCCCATATTTTTTGCTTGTAAACTAACAACGATATAACAATAAATAATGAGAGACGTCATGGGTTTACGCCGTAATTAATTCAGACCGCCAGATGCATCGACCCTCAGTCTATCTTTCTCTTCGCCTTCACGTTTAGCACGCTTTGTTTCTCTCTGCGTGCCGGCAGCCCATATAATATATTATTACAGACCTGTTAAGATTTGATTTATTTTATTTGTATTATAAAACTTCTCGTTAGGTGTCATTTTGCAATCTGCCATATTGTATATATCTGTTTTTATTAAATAATTAATAAGTATATGTGTTACATATAAAGTACCTATCAAGTAAATTGGGCAGAAATATAAACATTTTTTGCGTGTTTATTATATATACATACATCTGTTTCAGGTGAATATAGGGTAGAGGCGCCTAACAGTACGCACTTAATATTATTTTCTAAATTAAACTGCAATAAACAAAAATAAATCAAGAATTTAGGGGGTAGCCAAATATGTACCTACTTATTGACTAACAAAAAATACAGTCCAAATAAAATTATTTTTATTAAAAAAAAACACACAACTCCTTTTCAAAAAATACAAATGCGTACTCTTAGCTCCACAGCTGCCAAAGAGTACGCAAAGGGTGGGCTAAGAGTACGCAACATGAACACTTTTAAGAAACGCCTAGTTGCACAGGTCACAATAAAATTGTTTTTGTCCCAGATAGCTCGAGCAATCTTCGTGCCACCAGGACTTACATCTTGCACATTTGAGCCAATCACCTGCACCATAAGAATCGCTATATTTTTCTTCGCACCCAGGACAGGCGGCATCTTCTTGATTGCTGATGATGTTTATAGTCTTCAAATGCATTTTCTTCTTCTCTGTGATGTTTGTTTAGTGCTATCAATGGTCAGGTTTCTTTTAATGCCGCTCGTCTTATTTTGGGAAATAGATTCTTGTAATTTATCTTTATAAGGCGTAGATGATAATATTTCGGACCTAAAACAAAATATGAAAATATATTAGACACTAAAAGTAGGTAAGCATCTAGATATTATTAATATTGTTGTTGTTATAATTACTTTTTGGAACGACCACTGCTAATTTGTTCGTGTTTTGCCTTTGGTAGAGGTATGTTCATCTTTGGAGTGACACCCGATGTGCCAGGTACAACAAGATCTCATTCAGGAGAAGATAACAGTTTAAACATTACATTTTCGAATTTTTGGCGTGCTTGAATAGATCCTGGATCTGACATCGTGTTATTTAAACAACTACTATCAGTAAAAGAGTTCCTAATTAGTGTTTTGATACTAGCATCGTACATTTTTGTCTGGATAACAGGCTCTTAATGTAACCTATCTATCAAAATCGAAAGAGGTAAATTGTTTTCATCATCACTATGATCCTCCATTGAAGTCGATAATAAGGATCTTTTATTGAAATTATTTTCTATGACATTTTGAGGCCCTGGTAACACTTCAGCATTATCTTCAATTTCATGTGGCGTGTCATTTGCTGGTTTAGTGTATAAGAGTCGATAAGTTACCTATGAAGGTGCGAAGTCCTCCTCTGTAAACACATCTGGGTTATGAGGGTACAATCCTGTAGTACTAAATGCCTTTTCACAACTCTGGATCGTTGCAACTTTAGAATAAGCTGCATGAAATAAGCTAGACATTTGTTTGAGAGTGACTGGTCTACCTGGGTTTTGAATCATCTATTTGTCACATTCATTCGAGAATGCAGATTTCATAGGGCCAAAAAACATTTATCAAGGGGCTGCATTTTGTGGCTCCCGTGAGGCGGCAACGATAGAAAAACTATGAAGTTTTGTCGACAAAAATTAATTGCTTCAAGGGTACAATGTGAGGTATGATTGTCGAAAATCAAAACAACAGAATCCTGTTCTGATGATTTTACGTAGTCTTGGAAATGCCTAAGCCACCTTATAAAAAGCTCCGAATTCATATAACCAGATTCAGCTACCAGTTGTAAGTTCCAGGTGGACATCCATAAAAGAGTTCATCGTTCATCCGTTTGCGTGGGAAGATAAGAGCTGGCGGTACCCAAACTCCTGAAGCACCCATACAGCACACAGATGTAGCTAACTGCCCTCTTTCTGATACAACTTCTTTTGAAACGGTTCCTTTACCTCAAGGCGCAAATACTTTTGGCATTCTATTAGGTGCCGTCGACATCCCTGTTTCATATTAAAAATACGGTGAGCTGGTGCTTTTGTTTTTTCATAACATTCTCTCAGATTATCAAAAAATCTGTTGCACTGGATTTTATTGAATCCAGTAGCTCAAGCCAAACTTACCTTCTCGGGAGCTCTAAGAGACAATAAGTTTCGCTTAGCAAAATCCTTAATCCAGTGTTTACCCCCATTTTTTTCTGGATTAAACCTATGGCTTATTTGATTTAACTCAGCGTACTGGAATGGAAGCGACTTCAAATCTTCCATGCGCAACCCATCAAATCGGTTATCAAGATCCCTTATATGATCCGCCAATTCTTTTTCCTGTTTTAAAACGATTTAAAACGCCCCAAAGATACTGGAGTAGTCCCTAATCTCAGTCTTTTTCTTAGAGAGCACTCGTTAACATTCAATGCAATAGCAACTGAACGCTTGCTTTCCCCCGGCCAATTCTAAGTATCGCTTCGTCTAGCAATTCTTGCGTAAATTTCAAGGCACGATTTGATTTCCTCTTATATTTTCCCATTTTGAGATCACCTTGTTATCCTGAAATTCATATTCGTAAATTAATTGAGGGTATTTTTATCAAGCAATTATAATAAATAACTATGTGGCAAAGAGTACGCGCTTAAATTTTGCGTACTCTTTGGGTGCGTACTCTTATCTCCCCGTTCCAAGTCTGGGAAATAGTGTAATACATATGTTATGCAACCAACAAAACCAAATTATTTTGATGTGAACCTGCAGCTTAATAAACGCTGTATTTAACTGCCAATTATATTTTCCAGCAAAACTTTCCGCACAATATGAAACCTTCGTTAAATATTATATCGAAATAGCATATTTCACATTACTTACGACTATTTTTTTTATCAATAATCTAACTGAAAATCAAATTCACTGGACATCACTTATACTGATACACAAAACGCCATATTGCCATATGGCCGATCCAAGGTCTGCGCACTCTTAGGGAACGCGTACTCTTAGGCGCTCCAACCGGGGTAAAGCTGCATTTACATTCAATTTGAAGTCCAAGTCAAAGTGCAAATCGCAAAATATGTCATTTACATTGAACGAATTTTTAGGTTACGTAATTATGCGTATGGGATGTTTTATTTTATGTGTTGTAAATTGCAAGATAATTACAAATCATTTTTAAGAACAATTCCTCGTTGAAACCGTTTTCTTCAATTACAGTACCTTCAAAAAAAATTTTTCATCAAAGTGGGGCCCTTCAAAGTTCATTTTAAATGTGTGCGAGTTGTTTGATATAAATGTTAATTTATTCCAACACAAAATTGAAATTTACCTAACCCATAGAAAAATTAGACCTAACCTGAACAAAGCAACATTAAGATTATTAAGATAAACAAAATTAATCTAACGTACAAATTTATTTTCTGCTAGCGCTTGGCAAGCAGCTTAATAAAATTCAAAGTGTACTTCAAAGTCAACTTCGAATTTTGTCCAATGTAAATGCTACGTGCTGTCACCATATGACAAGCAGGCAAATTTCAGCTTGAATTTGACTTCAAATTGAATGTAAATGCAGCTTAAGTTGTAAGTTTTTGTTTAAAATTTTAATTACGGAAGAATCAGAGAGCAAATATATGGATGTTTCTAAACGTCGCCAAGGGAATATGCTTGTTGATGCAACAAACAGGGTGCCTGGAAATTAGAGGTCAATGTTTTAATTGCATATTTCACGTTTTACATTGAGGCTGAGGGAAATTTCACTCAAATATACTATGTTCCAAGTTATTTTATCCTGAGTAGGCCATGACTGATACTTATTTTTATTGTTGGGTACTGTTGTCAACAATCCAGTCATAGCCTACTCAGAATAAAATAAAACTGGAACAGAGAATATTAATTTGTCATGTTTTTTGAAGGGTACCTATTGCATATTTTTTTTTAACAGAAATCAAATTAGAATGGACAGCACAATGAATTCAAGTGCGAAGTGCGTACTCTTTGGCAGCTGTGGAGCGAAATTGAGCCTCTTGCCTCTTTTATGTTTGAAATAGACCGAAGTGCGTTATATTGTGAACTACTAAAAAGCATAAACCTACTAATTAAATATCACCCTGTCCTAAGTTTGAACTTGAACTTGACAAATGTTATATAAATATTCACTGTTAATTATAAACAACTTGAGCAGTCGACGGGAGCGATTTTAATTCTTAATGATGCAGCCATTAAAAAGTAGTGAAAGTGCCTTAGAAATCTGTGATAAACTTAAACCAGAATGACTTACCTTATAAATATCAGAACGAATATATAAATACAACCCCGCTCCCATAAACTTTATTAATAGAAGTGACGTCGCTTTCTAGAAAAACTTTGAACTAAGCCTTCCTCGAGAAGACATGCATTTAATATTAATTGGGTATAGTGTAAACTCTTAATTCATCTATAAACTTAAATACGCATTTATTAGTATACAGTCTAACCGTTGTTAAGTTTGTTTGTAAATAAACTTGTCATTGTTTTTATCGATGTGTCTCCTTTATTATCTCTTCTCAACTTGGCGTAGTGCGTTCCTAAATCTGAGCTACTCTCGTACACGCTAAATAAGGCGTGGCGTCACAGTAAAAAGTACAGTTCGTGACAATATGCAATTATGTATTACCTCCGGAATAAGGGTTATCATATCATGTACTTCCATCCCTGGAAAATTCAGCGTATGACACCGAAGTGGGAGGCAAAG
Organism: Pissodes strobi; assembly: GCA_016904865.1. Lineage (NCBI taxonomy): Eukaryota > Metazoa > Arthropoda > Insecta > Coleoptera > Curculionidae > Pissodes > Pissodes strobi. Next base: position 65,797 of record MU186991.1, read on the forward strand.
TCAAAATTAGTTTTAATCTACACCCTACTAAAAACAATGCGAGAGGCCCGCCACTTTTCAATGATTCTATACGTTATATTAAAACTTTCAAATTATTTTTCGAAAGAACTTTTCGACTTAGGAGATCGGGATTGCAAGCCTCCATGTCGACATTTGGAACACCTGTCCGTTTTTTAGCTCTATCCCTAGAACGGGGGTGGGACCAAGAACGACTTCGTTTCCGAGAACTTGTCGGCATTGCGGGCCGGCCGAACGATGTGGCCTTCCACCGCTGGCTAGCGGTGGAAGGAACAGCGGAGCCACCAGTTTGTTTTTCTTTTAACACGTGACCGTTTAACATGGATAGAGAGATACTACACTTTACCTATTTATGAGACGATGGTGAAATATAATTAAATAATTTTCATTATAGGATATGTGTGCTCATTTATGCGAGTAGTTTTTTTGTATTGTGTGTCCTAGTTTGGAACATAGCTATATAGAGTCCGATTTGAATTTTGCCCTTGCAGCTAAAAAGCTCGTTTCTTCTCGTATGTAAAAATCACAATTTTCAAACTGCCAATAGTACAAGGAGCTCAAAAGAACGTCTTCATAGTAACCAAAATTTATCACTAAGTTATAGCTGGTGAGTGGATTTTGATGCCTGATGTATGTTCTTTTTCACTAAGGTACCATCCCTAAACGTTTTTCTAATATTTAAGTTATCTAATTTTTTTAATGACATATTCCTAGTTTTGCAATTTTCCCAAATATCGACAACTGCGAAGAATTTTGAAAGTTCCTTTGTGTCATTTCAGTTAAAACTCGACCCTGCAATTTCTTTTTTGTTTTTACATTATACAGTGATATGAGAAATTGATTGCTTAAATTACGGAATTTATCAAGCAATTCCAGCATTTTCATTTGAAGGGATTTAGTTGACTGCTACATTCTCGTTCACTGAGTTGTCATCTCTAAAAGTTTTTAGAATTTTGAAGTCATCCCATTTTCCAAACGGTACTAAATAATTTTAAATTAACCAATTCGCAAAATGTTATTGCATAACAATAAATCTAGTCAAGCGTTAGCTGCGATTTTCCTTAAATTTATTTGATTCATATTCCTCGATTAAAAATGCAATATTCTGTTGGTCCACTCTGGGCTTAGAAAAAGAGCTTGGCATCTTTTCTTCGGTGACTAGAAATAAAACTACGTAGGCATTTATCAAATAATAATTTATTAATTATTAAATACAATAAATAGAAAAATATTATCTTGTTGGGCCTGGGCCGGAAAAAGATCTCGGCACTTTTCCGGCATGCCTAACACTAGTATGGGTCAGATTTCTAAATTCAGTGGTTGAAGCTCTCGTTAGCCCAGAATTCTTTTGAGGCGTCTCCAAACATGCTGCATTCAACCTTCATATCTGGAGCCTTCTATAAATTTATTGCCGCGCGGCAGTTTACGTCAATCAGCACGAAATATTCAATATCATAATTTCATGGAAATGGTAACCGCTTCGAAGCATTCATCAATAGTGACCTGTTAGATACCCTCGAATTATGACTAACTCGGTTTTTCCGATATATTTAACCCGGTCCTACACCGAAATATCTCCATTTCCTAGCGCAACCCTCGCTCCCATATTTTCTTCTAGATACCGCTGTCTAGGCCTTCTCTAAGTTAGTATTCTACTATCTGATCTAAATAGGTTTACTCTGCATTCATTGGTGCAGTGTTGCCATTCTTATATGGTTTACCTCTGGTGAGCTTGAACCCAGCTTTTACGATCCGCTTAATGGATATGCTGCAGAAGTGGACATGCTTCACTTTTTCAGGCTCGTCACTGTTAATTGTGAAGCCTCCTATGGGCAGTTTCTGTTGATATTCTTAAGCCATTCTTTCTTTTTATTCTACTGGCGGTCCACGTTCGGTTTGTTAGAGCATACCTGATAATGTCGATCAGTTCTGTGGTTCGCCTTCTTCGACCACCTCTGTGTCGGTACATCGCACATCCTGTCTGTGTATTTTTCTCTACCCTTCTCCAAACAGTTGTTTTGTGGTGTTCAGTAATACAACAATTATTTGGTATGAGAAGAGCTGCTGCCTCAGAAGTAAACTAATTATCATCTCATGCACACGCACCCGACGGAAAGACATGGTGTCTATTTCAACTTCAAGATCTGCGCAGAATATACGGTGCAATTATTTGATGACACTGACAAGTTCAATAATTTTGCTTCTTTGACATGAAGTTGCATTATTGAAACTGTCAATAACTATAGTACTATAGAAAGGAACTCTTCCAGGCCCAGGGTGGACCAACAAGGTATTGATTTTTGAAGTGAAACTTCTTAACGCGCGCCCGCCGGGAGTAACATTTGATGGTCGCGACACGACGCGACGAGAGGCAGCGGCGCGGCGGTCGGTGACGAAAAACGGTCACGATATAGCCGCGGCGATCGGTTTTATTGTGATCTCTTTGATAGTTTACAAGCAAAAAATATGGGATTTGCTCTATTACCTTGTTAAGACATAAGCCAAACTTTTATGAAGAATATTTTTTTTTTCATTTAGGCCTTCCCTTTTTGTTAATTGAGTGGTATATTAAAAAAAAAGTACTTGAAAAAAAACTACTTTTTAACCAAATCCGTTACGATATGTATAAGTCTAGGGCGTTTAAGTTTAAGAAGTTTCACTTCAGATATGCGCACATGGTGCAGACGTTTTTTTTTGTTTATGGACGTCAAATTTTAGTTTAACTATTTCACAAAACCGACTTTTGTTAGATTATTTTATTTAATGATTAATAAATTATTACTTGATGGATTCGCACGTATTTGTATTTGTATTCACCGAAGAAAAGATGCTAAGATCTTTTAAAATCCCGAAATGCTAAGTATGAATCAAATCCATTTAGAGCCACTACTTTGAATTTATTATGCAGTAACATTTTGCTGCCGCTGTATAATGAACCCATGGAGAATATAAATTAGACAAAAATCACATGAACTGAAATTTAAGCAGATTCGCATTACGGAAACTTTAAATTGTTCCCCTAAGAGTTGATGGCGAATTGTATAAATTAAAATAACTGAGAATATCTCGTTTAAAAAATCTGGTAACCTCAATTCCAAGAACTTCTAGAGGACACCTCAGTGAATGAGAACATATAGGGGTCAATTAAATCCATACAATGAAAATACCATGATTGCTTGATAAAATTCGTAATTATGCAATAACTTTTTTATATATCTGTATAATGTAATAATGAATACATTTAACTCGTTTCGATAAACAATTGAAAACAAAGAAAAAGACATTGCAGGATTTGAGTTCTATTGAAAATCAACTCAGAGAAATTTTAAAAGTCTTTGGAATTGTCGATATTATGGGAAATTGCAGTACTTCGGAAAATTAAAAATATTCCATTAAAAAAAATGGATAGCTCTAAAATTTCAAAAACGTCTGCAAGTGATAAGTCGGTGAGCATATACCAATCATTAAAATCCACTCACTAGACCACCTACAACTTCGTGATAAACTTTGATTATTATGCAGATGTTCTTTTTGCTTCCTTTATTATTGACACTTTCAAAATTGTGATTTATTTTAAGTCTGAATAAAGGGCTTTCTAGTACTGAAATCCAAATTATGACTTTTTTTAACCGGTACGGATCACTTATAGAGCATATCTCATATCAGATCACTGCGTTGTCAATTGTGACCTAAAACTGGATAAATCTCGACCTGGAGTTAGATTTCGTACGTGATTACGGCTTTTTTGGTTATGATCTTATTATTTCTGATGTTATAGGTGCCGTTTTCAAAGGGGGCAATGGGTCGAGCAATTTTGACAATGTCATCTAATCTTATTTACAAATTTATAATCAACAATGTATTAATAAATATTGTTTGAAACAGTTAACGAATTCTGATGAGTAAATGCTTCTTGTTTAATTTGATTTGGTTTCGTTATTAGGTGAAAAATTATTCAGGTTTTCATATAACATGACAATATTTACGTCTATTTTTATGACAGTTAAATAAATTTCTACCTATAAATTAATTTTTTTAAGGTAACATGAAAAATAATCATAATCTTTTAACTACCTACATACTATTAAATATAGCCAAAAAATTAAAGGACACGGCACACTTTTATGTGATTTTGGCCTACTGTCAAATTAACTGTATATTTAATATTTGATATTTTGTAGTTCTTTTATGCGATAGGAAGATCCTATCGCACTCGACGAGCGGTGTGTGTGCGGAGATGTTGATTGACACGGTTCTTGAATAGGTTATAATTTGGTGAAACAAATGTCTTGGGAGTCAGTTCCACAGCGATGCAGTGCGCCAGACAAAGGAGTCCTTGTAAAGCGACGTTCTAGATGTTTCCAGTTGTACAACGAACGGGTGTGACCTTACCGTCTGTCGCGACTGTCTGATCGGTGTTGAGGGCGGGATGACGCGAGTCAAATCCTGGGAACACGGATATCTCAGCCACATGTCTGCGTTCTTCCAGATTATCCAGATCCCGGGTCAATTCCGAGTCGCCGACGAGACGCACAGCTCTTTTCTGAATGAAATTCAGCAACTTTAGGGTGGGCTTTGGTGCGGCACCCCAGATGTGTTAGCAATATTCTAAGCACTGTGTTATTTGCAGTTTGTAGAGCAAGAGCAGCGGCTGCGGTATATACAGTTTTTTGTTGCGAAATAGCGCACCAAAGTTCTGCGAGGCTGATTTTGCGATGTTAGCAACGTGGTCATGCCAGGACATATTGCTGTTGACCGAGACAGCCAGTAGTCCGATTTGCGAGGATGAAGGAGTGGTCGATCTTGCCATAATGATGTCAAGGCCTGCCGCATTGTCTTTCTTGGTAACGTGGCTGCTTCGGTTTTTGCTGCATTGAACTGAACCAAATTTCTGTCGCCCCATTAACTCTTCCTTTCTCACGAAATACCTTGAACTCCTCTTTTCTCTACTTCCCTCCAACAAGGCAGGGATCTGACTTCAAATCCTTAATTTGAATTGTCCAGGCACGATTTGTTGAGTTACAAATCTTCAACTACAGGTAAGCCGAGACGCTGCGTCGTTTCTGGCTTCAAGGAATTGTACAGAGGTACACTAGATATTTTCTAATATCTGTGCATACAAACGGAGAAAATTGCCTAAAAGGGTGTGATCTTTTGGCGCGAACACGGGGACGAGCACTTTGGCTGTTGTTCGAGTGAGAGTTTAAACTGCACTGAATCTAACTTTTCTTACCGGCGCGGCGTGGCAAGGAGAATAAAGCGGGAATATAAGCGTGGGCAAGCCCATTATCGCATTTGATAGGGTAGAAAAATGCTCTTTCTCTCTTCGACATATTGTTGTCCACGCAACAGTGACGGAGACAAGGATATATTAAACTGAAAACGATTAAAAACGTTTACCCTGATGCGGTGACAATTAGCTATATTTCAGCGATTCTTTTATATAATGGGATCGACCATCCAGGTTTGGACTAAGCAGTAACTGAAATACGATGCTTTAAATGTACAAATTTCTGTTTACCTGGGGTGAAATAAATATCTTCGTAGATTAATTATGGCTCATTCATACTACATTCATACAGGGTGTTATCATCAAACTATAAGGTGAAAAATGACAAGGTAATACACTTGTTGGGGTGTTTCCCCAACAACTGTCATCTGCAAAACTGTAAGCAGGATTAATGGTTTCGGTGTGCAGGTCATTAATATAGATGAAGAACAGAGTAGGTGAAAGTATTGCTCCTGTGTCTATCAACTGCAACGTGCAGAGATCGATTCTTAAGGAATCTGGCAAGCCAGCTGCAGAGAGGCTGGCCGTCCGAAAGACGGCAGTTTGTTGAGCAATCCGTCATGCCAAACTCTGTCGAATGCCTTCGAAATATCCAACGCAATCGCTCGAGATTCTCCGTAGTTCTCAATTTCCCGACTCTACATATGAGTGACATAGGCCAACATGTCTCCTGTCGATCTCTCTTTGCGAAAGCCGTATTGGTTATCGCTAATTATTCTGTTGGTCTCGAGTTACTTGAGTAGCTGCTGATTGACTGCACATTCCATGATTTTGGAGATTATTGGAAGCGAGGCAATTGGGCGATAGTTTGAGGCGTGATTGTCTTGCCTTTTTTGGAACAGGTTGCATTCAAGCGATTTTCCAAGAAGATGGGTAAATCTCTTTTCGGTAAGACTGAGAAAAATTCTGGAAAAATGGATGCTAGTTCGTTGGCGCAGTTCTTTAACACGATGGCAGGTGTTTCGTCCGGTCCTTATATAGACCCCCAAAGCCTTGCCTTGGGGGACGTTTATATACCGTGTTTAAGGTAGAGTGCGATGACCATATTTCGGCGAGCATGTTTGATTTTGCCTCAGCTGTAGTCGCCGTGATGCCCAGTTGGTCTGTCAAAGGTGGGAGAGACGTTTTTGTAAAGTTTTTCCTTCTTGCTTTTGCTACCGACCAGAAATTCCTGCCGTCACTTCGGCAAAATAATTGCGATTTTCAGTGGTCTGGTTTTGCTGCCAGTACTTGCAGGCTTGCTCTTTCCTACCTACAGCTCTTTCGCATCCTCTGTCGAATCAGGGCCTTCCCTTCGACGGCATCTTGATGGAATTTGAGATGTGTGCTTCCATTCCTGAGGAAATCACTTGCGTAATCTATTCGCACCAGACTGACGGGTTGTCAGTGCCAAAGCAGATGTGGAGCCAAGGAAAATCTAGGTAGAACTCTCTTAGATCATCCCAGTTTGCACGATTGTAATACCATATTTTACGAGGCAATGGCGGATCTTTCTGTGGGAGTGGCAGTACATAAACCGTTGTAATAAGTTTGTGGTCGGAGGTACCTAATGGCGGGACAACTGTAATTGTGTATTAGTAAGGATTCGTGGTTAGCAAAAGATCCAGGAGGCCGGTAAATTCACCCCTCTCTGAGATCTGAGTTGGTTCGTCTACAAGTTGAGTAAGTCCGCAGCTGATGGCAAATACTTCAGCTTCTCTATCTTCGTTGTCGGTGTTGTTGTGATGTTTGAGCCAGTTGGTGTTGTGGGCATTGAAATCTTCCAGAACGATTATTTCTAGATTGGGATCAAAAGTGGTAGCGAGTGTTGTAAAAAAGCTTTGGTAGGGTCTATTTAAAATAGTTTAAGTTATTCTAAGTAAAAAATTTATTGACGGAACTTCCTCCCTAGGCCAATGTCGACGATAAAGGGCACTCAAGCCTTGATCGTTCTTTGATAGAAACATAATTTGTCCACAGCAAATAATGGGTTCGAAACAAAATATCTTTAATTGGTTTTCATGATATTAAAATATAAATATTTATATAAAGTGACCCAATATTAAAATAATGTATTAATTTGGTTGTAGTCTCGGATTTTGTTTCAGTTAACAGATAATAATTTTGATAATGAACTATGATGTTCTCATAGATAACAACTTAATGAATAAAATGTAATGTCTATTTGTTATTTGAACAAATATTATTTCACACTGATTTGTTACGTGTTCTAATATACTGGTTGGGTATTTCCTATATCTATTAGATACGTTAAACAATAAAAAAAAACAATGCAACTCGAAAACTCAACAGAAAAATGCTATAAAAAATATTAATATTTACACTATAATAGGCACTTTGGCACAATTGTGTCTCTCCGCAGCATCAGTAATGTTGAAAAGTAAGCGCGTTGATAACATTGGCTTCACGACGAGCATAATCAGGGTACCAAATAATGCAGCTATACGCATCTCGATTTGTTAGTGTCGTAATGAACGCCGATTTCACCCTTTTATGTACTTACTGTATTTTCGGCCTTTTCTTCAACTTCTTCATTTTCTGAAACCAGGTTCGCAGTACCAGTGTGTTGACGCCCTATTTTGTTGGAAATAATTTACCTAGACAACATGGGCAATAACCCCTATTTCTCCACTTAGCAGTCAGTAACTTCATTCCACTTTCCAGTACTCAAATCTAACCTTAGTTATAATTAAAAGATCGTAGGCCAAATTACTTTCCGTTTAAAGTAATAATTGAGATTTCGAATTTAAGGGAGCACACAATTTAAAGGGAGCATTTTTATATTTCATCAGTGGTTGGCTCAAATTTGTCAGATAATTTCTGATATGACCTAGGTATTTAAAAATTCGCCAGACAATCAGTTATGGTATAATAAAAAGAAAATTCATTAACATTAATACTAAACCCGCTGTGATTTATCAATCTTTCCCTGGAGCTTAAATTCAATCAAAGAATATGGTGAATAATATTCTACATTCCCTAATAAATAAACTACAGAATGACGCTAGCACTGTATTTTAATGGAACACTCATGAAATTATCGAAGACATACAGTGATAATGTTTCTATAAATAAAGGCACCCTAAGCATTATGATTTAAAACTAAACTTAATGTTAATCCGGAACCTGCTATCCTAGTCTTAACAGCTTTTGGACCACCTTCTCTCACGACGAGTGACGAATTTCAAACAATGTTTCTTTCAGTACTTTTCGGAGCCGACGAAATCAATACTGTAACCATTTGGACAGAGTAACATACTTGAAAGATAAATTTATACTAGAAATTTCCTAATAGTTCTGCCAATATAGAGTTCCAGTCGGACAGTATAACGTTCTAAGTCGCGTGAAGATTATTTTCTGACTAACTCTTTCGCAGAGAATTTTTCGCTTTTATACCAACTTTTACGACTTGTTTTCTCCTAGAAAAATCTGGATTCTGCACCTGCAGCTATTAAAAATGTTCTTACTAAAAGCACTTACAATTTTGGCGAAAATTTTAATATGACAATTAGCGATTTAACATGTTTTGTAAATTCCAATCCCGCCGAGTGTTCCACATTTTAATTTTAATTACCCTATTAAAATTAGGTACATACTTTTTAAATTCCAATTTTGACCAAATTACGGTAATTAAAATTGGAGAACACGATTTTTGCATTTCAATCCAATTGGCTTTGTTCGGGGAATATTCTTACTAGAAACGCCCCCTGGCTAATGGTTTTCTTTTTAGAACAAAGTTTGGGGGAACCTGCGTGTGAACGTTCGACTAGTGGGTGATATTCTTTCTAGTTAGTTCATCTGGTTTCGCGTTATAATGCAATCGCGATTTAAGTCGGATTTCGAATCTTGTGAAGTTAGTTACAATGCAATTTATTTGGCTTATATTCTAACAGTAAGTTATTTTATTTTAATAAGGCTTATGATAGGTGCTTTTGTTGTACATTTTTCTTAGGCAAAAATGATTAACTTTAGACGCAGTTCGGGCATTATTTTATTTTTAATAAAATAAAATAATTATTTTATTTGAATGTTCTCTCTTGGCGATCTAATTCGAAACTTAATTTATTTTATTTTTTTTTGTTGGAGAGCTAGTACAAACTTAATTTATTTTTTGAATAAATTTGAAATAAATATGCGAGAATTTGTTGAAACACTATAACCGATTATTTAATAATTATATATCATTATTTTTCTTGAATGTCAGCCCAAACCGACAAAAGAAAACTAAAAGTCGTAATGACGTACTATACTGAAAGTACAGGAGAATTTTTGAGCAAGGTCATACCGCAGCCTAGTCAATGCTCTTTGTGTTACGAGGTACATTCGGAAAGTACGCGTTTGTTTTATAGAATTAAAAAGAAAGTCGTTCCTATTAATCTAACCATAGTTTTGTTTTCGGAGGTTAAAACCTATACATTTCGATATGTCTTTTATGGAAGTAGTGTTGATTTAAATGGTTAAACATGAAATTGTTTTTATTTATTTTAAATCAAATGACAAATATATATGCCTACAGTAATATGTTCTACAGTAACGTAACCTATTAGTGTTTAGTACACATTTCTCACCTCAGTCTTTCATATTCCTTTCCTGGCAGTTTCGGCCCCCTCAATTTCGTCTATGTGAGGTCGGGGTGGGGGATGCTTCCGGAAAACTGGACTCAATCCTGAGGTGAGTTTCACCTCTCGACGTAGGTTGATTGTTTTTGGAGTTAACACACAAAGTTTCTGAATCACTCGAAGTTTTAAACTATATCTCTAAAGCCACATATTTAACGTCACCAAATTTAATGTCCTTCTAACTTTTGAGGGTTGTTAACACGCAAACGTTCCGAATCACTATAAGTTTCAACTTTCAACTATATCTCTAGAGTCACTATTTAACATCCACCAAAATCAATGTTCATAGTCAATGTCTTTCCTAACTTAAATCACTATTATTAACTATATTTATTAGGTTCTTTCTTTTTCGAACATTTTCAGAACATAGAAAAAAATTATCTAAAATTTCTAAAGGGTTACAAGTGAGTCAATAGTATATATGAACAGTGGAATGTTTACAACTAAGCTTAGCGTATAATATATATAAAAGTTTTATGTTAGAATTGGGTAAAATTTTCAACAGCATCTCCTATCCTACTTGAGGAGTGCCCTCTTATTGGAGTCTTTATTTTACATAATTATCTCTAATAATCGCTTTCTTGCTTGGTACCCAAAATGCATTCTTTTCTTTTTGTTGATTCAGTAATTATTGGTTGTAGCTTTCACTCTGGCAATATTTCATCTTACTGACTCCATTACCCTTGTATTTGAATGAAGTATTTACATTTCATAACAAAAACCATAGTGTCGAGCCATACTTTTACAACATGGGCCTCTTTGGCTCATTCCTTGTAATCCAATACTCGGGTTTATTTATTTATATTCCTGTTGGGTCACAGTCGTACTTTCAGTCGTTTACTCGTTTCTGCTCTGGATAGCTTTAAAATCCACTGAGGATTAAGAGTTAGAGTTCTGTTATTATACACTTAGGTAAATTTATATTGTAGTAATATCGCTATTTTTCATCGTATATACAGAGTAATACTAAAATTATTCTCTATTTTCTTAACTTAGATCGAAATCCCTCAGTCTTTCCGGCATGCGTATTTCACGTGTTCTAGTCCTTCTTACTTCTGAACTACGTCTTACGTTTTCTATTTCAGACTCGTCTGATTCGTCGCCGGTACTAACTTCGTCTCATAGGGTTTCTTCGGAATCGCTCTCCTCTGGGTCTGAGTTCTCTGAGTCGGAGTTTGCTTCAATTTCCCGGCCTTGGGGCTGCTGATCTTCAAACTCTAAATTTTTGTTTTCATGCTCCTCAATTTCCTGCACCTCTGGTTAATTTTTTCTTCAATTGCAGCTTTGGAAAATGAACCTCCAAATCGCTTTAGACGTTCTAAATTGTATCGTCTGTTCCTTTCTTCCAGTTAGGCTCTTAATTTGATACGTAACTGGCCTCTTTCTGGCTACAATTCGGTATGGTCCGGCTCATTTGGCTTTAAATTTAGTGGCGATTTCCAGTGGTAGGAGTGTTTAAGTACATTAGTTCTCCTACGGTTAGTTCAGCTTTCGTTCTTCGACTATTTCGCTTTTCGCAACGTTTTTGCATTGTGTTTTCGAACTTTGATTTGGCAGTTTGATGTGCTTGTTGCATTCGCTCCACCATTTCGCTTGCATAGTTTTCTGCCAAATCGTATCTTACCCCGTCTTCTCTAATGGTAAGATAAAATGGCAGTTCCATGTCTCTACCGAATATAAGGAAAAATTGTGTTTCTTGTGTGGCTTAGTGGATTGCATTTCGGTATGCCATTAAGGTGTAAGGCAAAATTTCATCAAAGCTATTATTATTATTAGTTTTTAAAGTTTTATGCATTCTTTTTACTATCCATTTGCGGCAGGATTATATGGAGTAGTCTTTAATTTTCGAATTTGTAATTTGCTGCAGATTTTCTGGAATAATTTTCCCACAAACTGAGAGCCACCATTCGTTAATAATCATACCTTAGTACTATACTTTCCACAAATTCTGCTTTTATGTCTGGAAGCGGTACCGTTTCAGTGTAGCGCGTCAGGAAATCCACGCAGGTTAGGATATACTTGTTTCCATTCTGGGTGTGATTTAAGGGTCCCACGAGATCTAATATTATTCTAGACCATGTGCTAGCTGGTGCAAGACTTATGCATTTCAGCTGGTGATTGCGGATTAGTTTTATGTATGAATGAATGGCATTTTCAATATACATTTTAACATCTTTTTTCATGTTTTTCCAGTAAAAATCTTGCGAAATTAATTCCTGCGTTTTCTTAAATGTAAAATTTCGGGAATGATGGACTTTGGTGCAAGTAACTGGTCGTGTCTTGAACTTCCGGTACACATCCTCACATACGATGGCACCAGGGTGCTGAAAACTGAGCCTTTGTAAACAATAATTACGCTACAAAAGCTCACTGATTTCGGCACCTACGTAACTGGCTATCATAGGCACCAGGGTGCTGAAATCGGTTAGGTTTTGTAAGCGTTTCTAGCGCTACAAAAGCTCACTGATTTGGGCACCTGGAATACGCTGTTATATAATATTTCGCTTTTCGCATGACCCACCGCTCGCTTCGCTCGCTACGGGGGCTCAAGAAAAGGAAACTAACCAGGTGCTAACCCAAGACATACCCAAAATCAAGAAAAAAACTGTTTCGAAACTTAACCTAAAGAAAAAGCAACGGGGTTTGAACCCGGACCGTCCAGGTGAGACTCAGCCATCTAAACCTCTAGACCACGAGAGCTCTTACCGCAAATTGATTGCACCGTGAAGACATGGCGCGATTAGGTGCCCAAATCAGTGAGCTTTTGTAGTGCTACAAACGCCTACAAACCCTAACCGATTTCAGCACTCTGGTGCCGTCGTATGTGAGAATGTGTAAATATGCTTCCGGTTCTTTTCTTATAAACTAGTACGTCGGTGCTGTCGTAGTAAGTAAGATCTTCAGCTGTAAGATTTTCTTTTATTTGCACAATTTCTGGATCTGCCTCTTGTAATTTTCTTGGCTCTTCTTTAGTCCAAGCTGTACTTATAACAGGTTTAACTTCATCCAGTATATTAATAATAGCAACAATAGGTTCTGTGGTTTCTTCAGGCCTTAATCTAGTTAACGCATCTGCTCGATTATTTAATACGGATTAATCTGCAGCCAAGGGCACGAAGTGCGCGAATATGGCACATTCAAATAAATCGTTGTGCCAGGTAGTTACGACCACAATTTTGTTCTGCCAACTAGCATATACTTTTGGAATAGTTGCTACAATAACGTACCAAAAATGAGGCTTAACTAAATAATAAAATTAAATAAGGAGTAAAGGCTCTGTGCATGTAAGAAATATACTAAATGAAGCTCCCTTTGTATTCCATGCAAAGCTTTTAATCCAAAGAGGAATTCTAAGATAGCGTAACAGAGCACTTTCGGCCTAAGCCATCATCAGGGTTACCTGGAAAGTAAGTAAAAGAACCACCCATTAGTGGAGAGTAATTGACTGCCGTAGAATTTTTAATAAAGAAGAAAATGATAAATTATTGACATTGGTATATTAATATTCTAAATTTTTAGGATATGAAAAGAGTTAATTAAAAATGGTTTTTTTAATTCGTGTTGAGCAGAATGAAATGGAAATGGTAGGAGTTCTTCCACTTACTTGTCAGTGGAAAAAGAACATACACACCAATCGACAATGGTCACATCAAAACTTCACAAATTGCACGTTACGTTTTAAAAAAGGGTTCACATAATTTTATTTAAATTAAAAACGAGGGATAAACAACGTTTTTGGGTGGAACGACACTTGTTACGCTATCTTAGATTTTTTGTTGGATTAAGAGTTTTGCATGGAATACAAAGGGAGTTTCATTTAGCATAAATAATAAGAAGTTCATTGCTCCCACGACATTTTGGGTATGTCCTGCCATCCTCTTAAGACTGGCCAATAGTTCTGCCAATATTAGATCGATATTTGTGAGCTATCAGAAGAGTAGTGGAAAATATTTCAGCCTTAATTAAATAATATAAAGATGCA
>MU186992.1:0-21604 GCA_016904865.1 Pissodes strobi
GGTACTGAATAGTCAAAATGGCAATTATTTCCCTAATCTTAGTACAGTTGTACTACTTCATCCTCACGGTTCTTATCCGTAACAGTACAAGGACTAAAAATTTTAAATAGAAAAATATTTAGAGATTTTAATTTTTTTTATTTCGGATTAAAGCGGTTAAAATGACGTTACCAGAATTTGGATTGGATCCCAAAAAGTATACCATCTCAAACAAAAAAGAGCTCAAAAATAACAGTTAATTCGAAGATGATCTTCCACGTAGAACATCCTGTATGATACGAAATTATGTAAAGGCTAATACAAATTATTAAAACAATTCCATGGCACGATTGGGCAAGAGGCCTCTTCTGAGGACGCAAAATGCTACGCTATTCTCCAAAATCGTAGAATAAAATATTTAGGTCCTAAAAGTGTAAAACAGTGGTGTAACCATAACCATAATAATTGACCTTTACTTCATTTGACTGTTACAGCTAAGAAACGCAAGAATGTTTTCCATAAATGTGTCAACATAATCCATCCATTACTAAAGGAAATGTTCACAGGTGACATAGGCACCTGTACTAAGATCAGGGTTACTACGTATCTAACGTATTGAATAGTCCAACCAGGCTGGGACAATACCAACTACTTGTAGGAGGTATTGACTTGACTAGCGTCTCGCCGAAGTGGGGAGCCCGATCCCGAACTCCGCTCGTCAATGTTGTTTACATTTATATTTTCACATTTTCACTTCATACATTGCAACGGGCATCGAACCAGTTACTTTGCGTTCTAGAGACGCGAGCTTCGCTACCTGAGCCAAACTCTCACATTTCTGCTTTTCTCGAAGAGTTTTATACAAACGCGTGAAGTGAAAAAAAAATGTGTAAACAGATCAGGCTCTTCACAGCGGCGAGACGCTAGTAATTGACTGTGGCCGCTGTCAAACTAGCGTTAGTCTGCTCAATCTTAGTACAGTTGCCCAGGCGACATCCATGTCCTGTTGACGGATTTAAAGAGAAACATGCATACTGCTCTTATTCCGAGGACCAAAAACTTGAAATAGGAAAAGGATAACTATATTTAAAGAATGGGACAATTTTTTTATATTTTTGTTTGAACCGGAAGCTGAAAATGGCATTACTTAAATTTTGATAGGTTCACCGAAAAGCACTTGAACTGCCTTTTCAAACAAAAAAAAAATGTCCGAATAAATCACAAATAACAATTAATTCCAAGATGATCCTCAACGTGAAACATCCGGTATAATATCGGATTCTGTAAAGTCTAATGGCTAATATTAGTTATAAAATTGGATGTACGTCCGGGCCTTTTCTGAGGACGTAAAATGCTACCCGAAAAACCCGATTTTTAAAATTAAGTTTCTAGGTCATAGGGCGTGAAACACCTAAGTAGTGAAATTGAGAAGTGCCACGATAATTGGTCTTTGTTTAAAATATTTAATTCGTTGACTATTACCAAAGAATATTCTACTACGATAGAATATTCATTGCTATTACGGATATGAAACATAAGAATGTTTCCCTTTAATTTGTCAACATAACACCGATATTAGCAGCAGGCATTTTTCAGAAATGTCATGGGCACCTGTACTAAGATTTGGGCAATTATTACCAGTTTGACAAATAATTGCCGAACACATTTTTAGGTATCTTTTTGTTGTCTGCATATTTAATGTACTTATGACGATTATTGTAAATCTGGCAATAAATTCGCAAGCCTTAGTACGAATGTCTATGTCACATCCTCACTATGTTAAGAGATTTAAGGAGAAACATTCTTACAGTTCTTATCCGCCACAGTCCAAGGACAGAAAACTTTAAACAAGATTAGGAGAACTACAAGAGTGGGTCAATTTGTTTAACACTTTTGGTTAAAGCAAATTTAAAATGATATTAGTAACATTTTGAAAGGATCGAAAAGAATTCTTTGAGCCGCTATTTCTGGGAAGGCGGTGAATTTTGAGGTCGGGCACTCTGAGTAATATGCGTCATTAAGGCTCATAATAGTAAAAAATCATTATTTTTTACTACCCGGCCTCTTTTAAGCTTGTAGAATTGTACTTCCAGTTCCTAAGGTCGTAAAATTGTACTTTAACCCTAAGTCATAAAGTTAAATTTTCCTAGGGCGCAAAACACTTAACTGGTGAAATTATAACCTATCACAATATTAACTTTTATTTCAAATGCTCACTCGGTTTAATTGTTCGACTATTATTGGCAGGAAACCTAAGAATATTTTCCTTAAATTTATCAACATAGCCAAGATAATCTTCAAAACGACATAGACGCCTGTACTAAGATTAGAGAAGTTATTACCAGTTTTACAATTGAGAACATATTCTTAGGTATTGTCGTGTTCTCTGTAGGTTTAATGCAGGTAAATACTAGATAATTAAACCAGTTGCCACAATTATTGTAAGACAAGTAATAATTTAACTAATGTTAGACCAGGAGCCTATGCAATGGTGGTTAAGTTAATCACCACACATAAAATTTACCACGTTTTTTGTTACTGTAAATCTTTGTCATAGTTATTTGATAATGGGACAAGTCGGACATCAGAGTGGCTCACGTAGAAGTTCCAACCACTATAATATTTTTTGTTTCTCGAGATATCAAAAATATTGTTTGAAAGGACATACCTAATGTAATGGCTAAATGACGTTTCTAACTTGAACTGATATTATAAGCAAACAAATCAGGATATCAGAAGAAATAACGCGCAAAAGGCGAATGGTGAAACTTTTTCGTCGGACTAGAAATTTAACCACCTTTTCATGTAGTATTGAAATCCGATTCTTTCCAATCATTTGAATCCAATCTTCTTCTCCGTTGCAGAGACAAAAATAAAATTACAATCGAATTGCAATCGATTCAGTTTAACCGTTTACCATCAGATAATGGACATATTTATATTCACGAAATATTTCGAATAATCATTGAATAATGTTTGGCGCGAAACTGAAGTATCGCGCCAAACATTCCTCCATGTTGAGGATGTTAACGGTGAAGTTTCTGAGGTTTTATCCAGCTATGTTATCTATTCGCAAAAAAACAAAAACACGAAAAAACCGGGAAAAACCTCTAAACATAAACAACTAAATCTAACCAAACTTTTTAAATTGAGTTAGTGGGAATGAGCCTGATTTTTTAGTCCGATCCCGATAGATTCACCGTTATCAGGGCAAGTCAAGTTAATTTAAATCTCGATACGATCTAGAAAAAGGTGAATCGACCTTGGGATTGAAAACGATTTGAAAATTTGTTTTCATAGGAGTATCAATACCAGAACCGTATTCAAAACGATTTCAAACTCCATGAAAACGTGGTATTTGTCATCATTACTAAGACATTAGGATTGGAAATATTTAAAGCTGACATAAGATTGGGGAAATTATTACCAGTTTTTAAAATGAGAATTTTTTTTTAGGTATTGTTGCGTTATTTGCAGTGTCATTGTACTGTGATGAACCAAGGGCCAACACCTGATTTACTTTAAGAATTATTTCAACAATTTGTTTAAATCAAAAATTTTAATTTAACTTTAATCGTTCCAAAATTAAATGAAGTAACCCAGGGAGAAAACGTTCAAATAAAATAATAAGTTTATTTTAATTAACAAAAATTATAAACAAATTGAAGTTTAACTTGCACGAAGTAAGACCGGAATCCCGAAAACAAAAAGAAAATAAGGAGTTAGTTATTTTACCTAAGGGAAGCGTAAGCCAAAAGCACTTAAACTCGTTCAATACAAAATAAAAATAAATATTAATAAAGCCACTTACCATTGAAGTAACTTTCAATAAACGGCATGTTGAATAACTTCACAAGATTCGGGATCCGTTTCAAAAAGCGGTGACTTATACTTTAGATTTGTTTTCGACTGCAGTAGAACGTGGCACAAAATGAACTAGAAAAGAGATCAACTGCGGTCAAAGAATTCTTACGCAGGTTCCCCAAACTTTGGTCTAAAAAAGACACTATTGGTCAGGGGCGGTTCTAATTTCCAGTTCAGCGAATTAAATTGAAAGAAAAACGATATGACCTTATAAGGATCGAACATTGATTGAACTTTGGAACACATGTGTGATCTAAAAGTCAAAGCTCGCTATGGAAAAATACCGAATTCTTCGGGGAGATGGAAAATAAGACCAATTAGAACTCGAACCGTGTTTTCGCCGAAATCAGGGCAAATCAAATCACGTGTTTTCTTGATGCAGGTGTACAGAGATTCTGGATTTTCTGGGGGACAAAATGCGTCAAAAACCTGCTATAAAAGCGTGAAATTTTCGGAGAAAAAGCAGTCTTAATATAGTCTCCACTTGCTGCACGTCATAATGTCCGAACTGGGACTCGGGTAATTTTTATAAGTCTATCCATTTGTTGTGGGTCCTTATGCCCGATTGGGGAGCGAGAAGTTTATAATATAACGTTGATTTTTCAAGTCTGTTACTATGGTTACAGTATTGACCAAACCGAAAGTACTGCCTCACAGTTTAAAGGCTCGTGGAAATAACTAAGAAATTAAGTAAATTCATGTCGTCGGTCCGAAAAGTAAAGTAAAGAAACGTGGTTGAAAATTCGTCATCCGTCGAGGGAAAAAGTGGTCAAACAGAAGCAATGGAGACTAGGTTGGCAGGTTTTGGGTTAACAATAAGCGATAGACAGTAAGTTTAGTTTTAAGTCATAATGTGTAGAGTGCTGGAGTGCTGGAAAACATTTATCGTTGTCTGTCTGCGAGAATTTCATAAGTATTTCAGTAAAACATTTCAGTGCTCAAGTTAGACAGTAAGTGTAGTTTTAAATCATAATGTGTAGATTGCTTGTATATTTGAAAATATTTATCGTTGTCTGTCTGCAAGAAATTCATGAGTATTTCAGCAAACAATTCAGTGCTTAAGTTAAATATTAAGTTTAATTTAAATAACGAGGCGTAGAGTGCCTGTATATTGGGAAACATTTATTGTATGTATGTATTCGATAATTAGATGAATATTCCATTAAAATAATTAGTGCCAGCATACTTCGTATTTTATTTAATTAATTCACTGCGGAAAAAATATTGCTGATTGAATTTATTTTATTATTCCATAATTGTTTGACCGGCTAGTAAAATATAATATTCTAGGAAAGTTAATACACTGAAAAAAATTCTCAGTGTCTAAATAATAATACCAGTGTCGTTTTCTTTTAATGTGCAAGGACTGATTGTCTGGCGCTGTAGATACGAGGTCATATTAAAAAATAAGCGAATAAATTTAGCCACTATTAAAATGATCCCTTTCAATTATTTTATTAATTTCAAAACTGATCACTGATGTGGCTTCCATTCATTTAATTATATTTAATATACCTGAGAATAAAATTAAGTACTGGTAAGAGGCATAAAGTGGTTTTCAACTAGGTTGCGAAATATGGTTGGTTGCCCAAGTGTATAGGTAAATTATTTTACGACGAAATAGTGTCAACACACTGGTATTGCGAACCCGGTTACAGAAAATGAACAGAAGGTGAAGAAAAGGCCGAATACACAGTAAGTAAAGGAATAGGGTAAATCGGCGTTCATTAAAGTACTAGTACTAACCAATCAAATCAGTTGCGCCATTTTTTTTGTGAATCTGATAACAAATTTCCCTACTTTCCTAATCTTACACTTAGTACAGGGACCTATGTTTTATATTGGCTAAGTTGACAGATTTAAGTGCAACCATACAAACGATTTGCATGCATCTATGTTTGTTATTGTAAATACTTGTCACAGATATTTGAGAGTGACAACTCGGTATACGAAAAAGTACCATTTTTGAGATATAATGATAAAAAATAGGTTAAAAGCGCCCGCATACGTACTTCTTTGAGACTTTTTTAATATGTTATTATAATCATTTAAACTTCCATTTTAACCGAAAGTAACGCAACATTGTTTGACTCACTCTCTTTTATTGTTATTCTTCCACTTTTGACACGTTGTTTGGTCTTATTTTGTAAATACTTGTTTAGATATTTTGATATATTTATATATTTTCTTATACTTAGTACTTAAGTGTTAGTTCTACTGCATCTTGAATAATAAAGCTTTATTGAAATGAATTTGAATTTGTCAGGGGTAGGGATCTTAAGAACGTAAAGGAGAAGAAGAATATACCTAGCGATAAAAAGCTCAAGATAGAGAGCAGAAGAAAGAAAAAATGTTAGTCCCGACGATATCCGAGAAGATGCAAACATAGCGTCAACGTCAATTAATATCCTAATAAATAATATTCTCGCCAATCTGTTTATTGCATTTACGGGAAGAGGTAAATTCCCATATAAACAACGATTTTGTTTATATATTAACTAACAATGAATAACATGCTTAACTCATGAATATAATATAATCGTAAAAAAAAATCAAGGTGCAACTGTTTCATTAATCTTTTAACTAGAAATAAAAATTAATTCAGCTAGCGAGAAATAGCAGTTACTTAAACAAAAGACTATTATACGGCTTGAAAAACAAATCATAGAAAGTTTAATGGTTATCACGTTCATCTAGCAAACGAGAGGTCCTGGGTTTGATCCTCACATGACTCCACGACTTTTGATAATTAAAAATAATGTATACATTATTTGGAGAATGGTGCCATCAACAGTGCAAGAACTGAAAGATGACGAACTTCAAATGTTATATTTCAGTGTATTCAAGAGATATAAGTCTCGGCGAAGTATATACTCACGAGGTGAGTCGATTTGATTGTAATTCATAGGAACATCCCTAGCAAAATTCTACCTTTAAATCCTGATATCCAGCAACCGTTTGTTTTGATTGGTGTTCGGGCGAATCAATGCATTACCGGAACAGCATATTTCCCCTCTGACTCTCCCTCAGAGATCTATGCCATCTTATGTAACTGCCTAGAGGGACACACTGAGAAATTCCGACATCGCCAGGTATGTATCCTAGAAGACTTTAATCTGTCTCGTTGTCAAGTGAAGAATTTAGTTCGATTGCTCTGGTTTTGCATGGAGCATCTCCAAATGAGGTGGATTGGGTACATCTTTAATCTCATATGTGTTCACTTCAGAATCTGTTCTAGCTGAACACATTGGCAAACGCAGGTGGTTCTATATTGGATTTTGTTTTCTGGCATGACCATGATTTATTTCCAGTGGATGAACTTCTTATAAAACTGTTTGGCTCTAAATTTAAATGCTAGTAATATCTCTAGTGGATTGACAGGCGACGGCTTGTATACAGATTTCAAGAGTGATAACTTTAATCAAGTTAACCATTTTTTGTTACAATTTGTATGGGATGTCTTGTTTATGAACCAATTCTTGGACAATGTGTTGAACATTTTCAACGAGATCACTGTAAAGACCTTTTTGTTCCTTTAAAGCAATATTCTAAGAAAATATTTCCCTCTTGGTTCTCATTTGAAATATTTACATTCCAAAATTTATAAGGAGTATGTTAAATTTTCTACGATTAGGGCCAACTGTAAACAATGTTACCGGGAGCATATGCTGAATACAGAAAAATCCATTAAAACAAACCGAAAAGTTTTTGGAAATTTGTAAATTCTAGAAGAAAATCTTCTGGCATTAAAGAATGCTTCTTGTATACCCCAAGAGCTATACTATGGCGACCTAAGATGTTCTATGGGAAGTGACATTGTTAACATATTGGCACGGTACTTTTCTGATAATCTCATTGTCGGATATTTATGCTTCCTTGTCTAAACTGATGTTCACAAGGGCCCTGGACCGGATGGTTGACCCACATGTTCTTTGAGATACTGTAGTTTTGTATTGGTACGCCCACTTTTCCTGATTTTCAATTTGTCATTGAATACTGATACTTTTCCTAGTGTATGAAAAACTAGCTTCGTTATGCCAATTCTAAAATCTGGGTATAAATCGCAGGTTGTAAAATAGCACTTGACACACGTGTGACTGTTTGTGCTCCGTCGCACGAGTGTGAAAAGTGATTTACATACCTGCTGCGTACTATACTTTTTCTACGACTGCGTGATATTTTATTCATTTTTATTTAATACGGGCATATTTTACTTTAAACTTTTAGAATTTTTGAGGTTGATTTAAAATACTAGAATTTCCAAAAATGCCGTAATGTCACAAAAAGCAACAAACAATGACGCTTTACCATGTGAAACGGTATGAAGGGTGTGAAAACTCTTTTCTCACGACGTGTGAAAAGAATAATTTTCAAGTGTGTTTTAACCATTTTCAAACCAGTCGTAAAACAATATTTAATATTTAACTGTTAGTTTTCGTCAATTTTGGCTTCAAATAGGACATGGACATAATAATAGGAGTATCAGGATGACATCAACATCATCCTTAGAGTCCCCAGCTGGATCGAAAGTAAATAAATGACAATTGACTGACAATAATATCGCTAATAGAGCTAGCGATGTTATTTAGGAAGTCCTGTATTCGAAATAATGAAGGATATAGGATGTATTTAAATAAACATCCTGTATATAATCAAAAGATAATATTAATACCTTTTGAGATAAAAAACCGTTTAGAAAACCATCATTATTTAAAAGCACCGAGTAAATTTAGGGTTTCGCCCAAAAAAAATAAAATGAAATAAATTATCCAGCATCGATGTTAAATCTCGAGGCCAGCACGCCAATTTGATTGCCGAATATTTTAACAACTTTATCGCATAATAATCGACTCGAATATCTCACTTAAGCTTCATTTCGATGCAAATCGCGTGATGTGGGGCCCAGAGATAAAGGATTACTTAATTTTTTTTTAGGTTTCTACGGCCCGAAAAAGACCGAACAAAACCTTATTGACCTCGATGGCGACTATATCTGTCTGTCTGTCATCGGCTTCTGGCTCCTTAAAAGAGTAATTATTAATATTCCAAAAGCCGCGAATATTTTGCGACATGACTTGAAAGTTTTTTTGAAAGTAACCTCGACTAATCCAATAATTTGTGACATGGATATTATGGCTGATGCCAGTATAATACTGTAGTATATATGCATGATAACAACACGGTACGACGGGGTCAACCGGTGCATTCAACATATCTGGTTCGCGATCGAGACTCACAAACTTTCAGCGCTTCCTTCACATATTTCTCATAAATAATGTCTCAACTTTTTCCGAAAATAGTTATAGTAGTAGCTGAAATATCGAAAGTCATTATATTTCTATAGGCGTAAATAATACTCTATATAATTGGTAGAATGCCTGGCATTTTCCATAAGATTATTGTCATTAATGTCTGTAGGAATTTATGAACAATAGAATAAGGAAAGATCTCGATATATTTCAAACAAATCAACCATCATTTCTTTAATGGCACCATTTATAAAAAAAAAAACTCGGAAGCTTATCACCCAAATTTCTTTATGCAGGTTACACAAATAAATAAAACAACGAAAGACCTCCACAGAATATCAAATAAAATATATTTGTCTAAAACCGTCTTTAATAACATGGATTGAAAGTAAAATCCCTATAGTGGTGCGTGGTGCCCTTCGAGCAGAAAAGATATCTTTACTAATTATTTATTATTAAATAAAATAGGTTTATCTAATATCGATTTTAAATATCTCGATTGAAATCATCATTCCTAAAAGTAGCGCCCTTTGCGCAAGGAAAAACGTACAATATTACTGTTATAAAGTAAAGAAAAGAAAAGTTGGGATACATTTTTTATTGATTGATGTTGGTGTTCAGATTTTGATGTGTTTTTCTGATATGTAGAGATAGAAAGTTGCTGTTTTCACAATTCTAAGCTGCTTTTTTAGGGAACAAAATATGCCGTCCTCAGAATTCGTTTAGTTTTTGCTATTGAAATTCTTAATTTGTTGACCACCCCCCATATTATTTTCGGTATGCAATAACTTATTGAAAAAGTGAAACTGCCTTTCCTAGAGAATCCAGCAGTGGCGAGCTAGTCTTTCTGTAAAAAGATAATCTTTGAAGATATTAAGTAAAGCTATGTCTTTTTAAGGGTTCAAAACGAGTCTAAGCGGAAGAGGAAAAATATACAGGTTATTCAAAAAAAGAATGCGAGATTCTGGGAGCGACATCTTGTGCTTCTTAAAAAAGTTGCCCTGATTTGTAGACTCCAACGCTCTATCTCTACAGATAAACGATATAGCCCCGAAGATATTGACATTTGGACGCCCGGAAAAATCTTAGCAGATTATGAAACAAAATACATCTGTCTAATATCTTCTTCTTCTTCTTCGTCTGACTAGGATTGCTCCTGTTTGTCTGCCTCTCATTCTGTTCCTGTTGTTGTTGTTGTCAGTAGGTTGTGCTTCCATCTTTTTTTGGTCTTCTGCTGTAAGGTTTATTATTTTGCAGATGTTAGCTAATCTCTCAGGTGCCATTCTATTAACATGACTATCCCAGTCTCTTTTCCTTGCTTTTAACCATTTGTTGATGTTCTGTATGTTACATTGCTCCCGTATGCTCTTATTTGTTTGTCTGTCTCTGAGTGTTATACCCTTTATTGTTCTTAGAGTTATTTCTACGTTACTCATTATCTGGTTTGTTCTTTTTGTGTCGGCTCAGGTTAGGTCGCGTCGGTCTCACAGTTGTTTTATATATTTTTATTTTGTTCTCTGTGGAGATGTGTTTATTCGTCCATATGGTTTCTCTCCAGCATCAGCTAACTTTTGTTGCTTTCATTGCCTGTCTTTTTGCCTCTCCGGGTATGTTCCTGTCGCTATAGTGATATCAATTCCAAGGTAAGTAGATGTCATAACCTGCTCTATGCTTCTGCCGTCCACTTCTAATTTGCACCTTCGAGGGTCCCTACTAATCACCATGCATTTTGTTTTTTCCGCAGAAATCTTCATGTTATAGGCTTTCGCCGTGATGTTGAATGTGTGAAGTTGTCTTTGTAGGTTGTCTTCATTGCCCGCCACCAGTAGTTCGTCTTCTGCATATCATACTATGTTGACTTTGTTAGGTCCCATTCTATATCCTTCTCGCTTCTTCACTGCGTCTATTATTTTATCCATTATTACATTGAACAGTAAAGGGCTGAGCGAGTCTCCCTGCCGTAACCCTCCATTTACAAGTATGGGTTTTATATGTGCCTTTGACGTTATGATTATTATTCTGTTGTCTTTGTTTATTTCTTCTATTAGTTTAATTAGTCTATAGTCTACATGTTTTTGTTCTAGCATTTTTAAAATATCATTTCTTTTTGCCCGATCAAAGGCCCTTTTTAATTCCATAAAGCACGTGTATGCGGGTTTGTTATATTCCACTGACTTTCCACTACTTGTCTGGTAATGAATGTTGCATCTACGGTACTGCGATTCTTTCTAAAGCCTTGTTGTTCTTCCGCTATGTCTATTTGTTCTTCTAATTTGTCTTTTATTATTGCCGTTAGTAGTTTCAGAGTGCTATTCATTAAGCTAATGCCCCTATAGTTTTCTGGGTCTTTTCTGTTACCCTTTTTAAGTATCGGTAGTAGAAGGATGTCTTTCCATTGTTCTATGGGATTTTCCCCGTTGTTATTACGTTCTTAAATAATTTTAGCACCCAAGTGTGTAATGTTGGTCCCCCATATTTTATGAGCTCATTGTGCATTCGGTCGGGGCCCGGCGCTTTCTGTTCTTTAGTCTTTTTATTCTTGTATTTACTTCTTCTTGTGCAATTTCCGTTCTGTAAGCATTGTTGTCTGCAGCATTGCTTTCTCTGTAATTTTCTTCTACTCTCCCGTATAGGCTGGTAAAATGTTTGGTCCATTGTTCCTCGGTGATATCTTCGATACGTATAAATTTATTCATATCCTTTCATTGTCTCCGTATCATTTTCCACACTTTCTTCTGGGATCCATATAAGTCGCGCTCCATATCTTTCCTGAATTTCTCCCAGTGTTCTTTCTTGATGTTATCTATTTCTTGATTTACTCTGTTGCGTATCCGGACGTATTCTTCTCTGGATTCAAATGTTTGCTTGCTTTTGTGATTGAGGAACGCCTATTTCTTTTCTTTGGCCAATATTTTTACTCTTTCGTCGAACCATGGTGTTATATATTCGCGTTTGTTTTTATTTATTCTTCTTTTGCCCAGAGATTCTGCCGCTGCCTGTAGACTACTTTCTTTGACAATTTTCCAGGTATCTCCTATATATTCGATTATTTCTAAATTATGGTCATTCAGTTTTTCTGTTAATCTGTTTTGGTACAGTTTCTTAGTCCCTTCATTGCTTAGACTTTCTATGTTCAATCGTTCTTCGGTTCCTGCTTGTCTTAATTTCTCAGTATTCATCTAATATCAATTAAAAATATCATTGTTATAATTTTGTCCATTATATAAAGAAAGTCATGGAAAGGTTATCAAACAAAATAAATTTGTTTAATATGGATTTTAAATACATCAACTGAAATAACCATTCTTATGATTAAGAGCATTTTTCTTATTGTCGACTTTAATAACATCGATTGAAAGCATCATTCCTAGAGTGGCGCATTCCTAATGTATAACGTACTTATTTTAAGGATTACAGAAACTCCCATCATCATTTTTTTTCCAAGACGTGGATAGGTGGCTATTCATGCATACTTGCATACAGAGAATTTAAATTTTTTCTAAATTGGCCACCACCAGGGAAGGCGGGGTCCGAACTCAAAATAAGGTCTTTTTGGCACACTCATCGAACTCGATGACCACCGTTACCATCACCCGAAGAAGCAGCTGAACATTCCCTGAAGAACTATACCGTCGTCGTCGACAATGACCAGAGGCTGCTGAAAGGACCTTGAACGTCACGATGCCATAAAGGCCTAACCGTTATACAGGGTATTTAATTATCCGGTCCAGCTTAAGCTAATGCGTATTTGTCACTCTTGAACAACACCACGTGACTTACTCCATTTACCCCGTATCCAAAATGGCCGTCATCCTGTCAAAGGGGCCTAACCTTTCCTAAGGGTAGTTTTAGGATTGAATTTTTAAGGGTGAGTTTTTACGGGTAGTTTTTGTTAGAGAAAAATAAATAATTAAAGACATTTTGTCTTAATGCCTTTTTGACACCACCCACTTTCTCCTTTCCCCGACGACGATGACTCTGAATAAAATCCAAATTAAATTAATAAAAAGTTTTCTGGTGCGGCAGCAGCATCCGGAATAGAACCTGAAACCATTAGAATGAGAGCCGAAAGCGTATCCCACTAGGCTATCAGAGCTCTCTTTGAATTTAATTTAAAAATGCTAGCCTAACGTCATCAGCATGTGCAGGCGCGCAACATTGAAATAACAAGTAAGCCAGAAGCCAGCCGAGCCGGCCTAGCCTAGCCATATAAGACACATGCGTATTCATCGAGTATCTTTATACTTCCTATACCATTTACCACAGGATATATTGAAACAATCCCTGACATGGTCTAAACAAAATGCACATAACATTTTTCGTCCATTTAATGGTTCTGGACATCGAGTAAATCTCATGTTCTTGGAACATCTAATTCTTTTTTGAGCTGGCGGCATAACGCTATATCAAATCCAAATAGGATTTACTTGAAATATTAAGGTTAATATCTTCACACTTTTTACAAACCACCACTTTTCTTTTGTTTTAAGTATTTAACTAAAAATTGTAAACTCCCTCAAGTAGTATGAAGAGCTGAAGCACTTAATTTTACTATTTATATATTATTTAATCATAACTGCACATGCGTTTGATAAGGCTAGGCTGGCTAGGCTGGGCGGTGTCGGCTGGCTTGCTTGTTACTTCAACTTTGCACGCCTGCACATGCTGGTGGCGTTCCGCGTTAGGCTATCATTTTCAAATTAAATTTAAGGAGAGCTTTGTTAGCCTAGTGGGATATGCTTCCGGCTCTCATTCTAATGGTTTAAGGTTCGGTTCCTGATGCGGTCGCCGCACCAAAACACTTTTATTAATTTAATTTGGATTTTATTCAGAGTCGTCGTCGTCAGGGAAAGGGGAGAGTGGGTGGTGTCAAAAAGGTATTAAGAGAACAAGTATTTAATTAGTTATTTTTCACTAAAAAAACTACCCCCTTAAAATATTCACCCCTAAAACTACCCTTAGAAATGCTTAGGCCCTTTTGGCATGATGACGGTCATTTTGGATACGGGATAAATGGAGTAAGTCACGTGGTGTTGTTCAAGAGTGACAAAAACGCACTAGCTTAAGCTGGACCGAATAATTAAATACCCTGTATAACGGTTAGGCCTTTATGGCATCGAGACGTTTAAGGTCCTTTCAGCACACTCTGGTCATTATCGACAACGACGGTATAGTTCTTCAGGGAATGATCAACGACTTCGTCGGGTGATGGTAACGATGGTCATCGAGTTCGATGAGGGTGCCAAAAAGGCCTTATTTTGAGTTCGGACCCCGCCTTCTCTACTACTGCCGCCGTTTGAAAATAATAATTTTACCGGGATCTGAACAGAGTTTAAAATATTTGGAAACTGTTTTATTATTGAATTTAAAAAAAATACTTTTGATAAAAGTTGATAAAAACGTCTTTTGCCGACGTCAGATTTTAGTTGGGATTTAGAGTGAGCACAAAAAACTTTTATTTTTGAAATAGGAAAAGCATTAAAATAATTTTTCGTGTGGCTTAAATACATTAGAGCTTTAAATTAGAAAAATATAAATATTTCGATGTTGAGCCTGTTATTTTCAGGAACAAAATCTCCGAAAAACAAATTTTATTACGTTTGCAATATAAATTTTAAAACCTTCTAGTTAGGCTATTCGAAAATTTAATCTAAAATATTCACAGTTATATAACCAATAATCAAAAAGAAGGCGTACGCGTCTTTTTTACGGATCTTGTATGCACAATACATTTCAAAGGAAAAAGCCGCAAATGAAGACAGACAAGGAAACAATCTATGAAGAAATATCGGAATTGCAAAAATTTCAGGCTACTGGAGTAAGATACGGTAAAATGTCAAGATTTATGAGCCGGTCGGCATGTTTCTTAAATATAATTATGCTCACCCTAACTTCTGCACATGGTCGCCTGAAACGATAGAATGATTTACGAATGAATAGTATTACGTCAATGTTCGATAAGTTTTTGAAAATTAAGCACACAAAGATATCCTCAATTAAAAAAAAATGCAATGTTAATCTCGCTCATCTCGTACATGTTTGCCAACATTGATCAAATATTGGACAAAAGTAAACAAGCGGTAATTGACGCGACGGATGCCGTCAGGTAGCAGATAGACACATTGAGCGGGCGCAAAAACCGACCCTAATTGGGACCCGGTCAGCAAATTGGCCATCGTTGATTGATTACCGATGCGTGTCCGATTTTGCCAATTACCGAAAAGCCTAAAAAGTAGCCGAAGCTCGCGCGGAATTTGCCGAGCAGAAGCTGCCCGGCGATACCTTTTTGGGCAGCCTTTAATCGTCCCGTGAATTGGGTGGCAAAAAATCGGCCGTTTTCGGTTATCGATTGGGCTCTACTGGCCATGAAATTTTATTATCGTCAATAATGAAGTTTCACAGAGGATCGATCTTCCATTAACTAAAGTTTAATATGCCTCATTTTGCTGAAAAGTTGGACGAACTTGTGTTTTTTTTTATGGCAGTGGCACACACACTAAGGAAAAGTGTTTTTGTGTTGTGACAGTAAAAGGAGTTAAAAAATGCGATATTTCTATAGAAAATATAAGTGTTTAAAACACGTTACATGTTTTATGTGATACCTGTTGTTATGATATAAGTGTGGATCTACTTGAAGCACGATAGATCTATACCTACATTCTATTATGATTTAAAGTTTAGTCAATCGACAAACAAAGTCTGAAAAGGAAAAGTGTTATTGTGTTGTGACAGTAAAAGCAGTTAAAAAAACGCCATATTTCTATAGAAAATATTCGTGTTTAAAACACGTTACAGGTTGTATGTGATTTCTGTTGTTATGAGTAGTTTTTCTTAAGAAATTTTTATGTCACGTCTATTTCGATGTGTAAACATCTTACGCGGTGGTATGAGGGTAAATCTCGACAAATGGGACGGAAATGTGGGGACGGAAATGTGTAAGCCGATGTGACATCATAACCCATGCGCATTGAGGAGCAAGCTTCCGCGATTACAACGACTCAAGTGGCGATTCTAAAAAGCTAGCCGCTAGGGCGGTATTAGATTTTCATGTCCATGATGTCGATATAGGACATATGTTTACACTTTAGTGTCTCGAGTACTAGCATACTCGCTCAATTGTTTTTTTTACTTTGAGAGATGTATTTTTATATATTCCTCTTATTTTGTATGACTCATTGACATTCTATATAACGTTTATTTTATGTTTTTGTTTCTCAAAGAAATGGATTGGATTTAAACAGTTTTAATCATTTACTGATGATGTTAACATGGTTAGAGAAACGCGCGTCGAGTGCAATAATTCTGTTTCGGTATTGTGGATAAAACTCCGTTTTAGTGCATTTTGCCGAAGGCTCCAAACCCCAATATAGATTCCCAGTTTAGATCAGAAAAACCTTCACCAGCGACTGAGACTTATCGCCGCAAACAGGAGCAGATTACATTAATTAATCAAGATCTGGAGAAAGTTCGAACTTGGGGCGACAGGAATTTGGTCCAGTTCCATGCAGCAAAAACCCAAGCAGCCACGTTTATCAAGAAAGCCAATACGGGGGTCCTAACGTCATTATGACAGGATCGGCCATTCCTTCATCCTCGTCAATCTGACTACTGGGTGTATCGGACAACAGCAATATGTCCTGGCATGACCACGTTGCTAACATCGCAAAATCAGCCTCGCAAAAACTTGGTGCGCTATTTCGTAACGAAAAACTGCATACACCGCAGCAGCTGCTCTTGCTCTACAAGGCGCAAATAAGGCTGTGCTTAGAATCTTATATATATCTTATTATATATATAACCTAAGCACACCCTAAAGCTGCTGGATTTCATTCAGAAGAGAGCTGTGCATCTCGTCGGCGACCCGGAGTTGATCCGGGGTCTGGATATAGTCTGGAACACTGCAGACGTGTGGCCGAGCTCTTCCTGTTTCACAGATATTTTCAGGGCAGATGTTCCCAGGATTTGGCCCGCCACATCCCGCTCCCAGCAACGTCTGTCAGACAGTCATGACAGGCTAAGAGCGCACCCGTTTGTCGTACAACTGGAAACATCTAGAACATCACTTTACAAGGACTCCTTTGTATGGCGCACTGCATCACTGTGGAACTCACACCCAGGACATCTGTTTCCCCCAAACTACAACCCACAGCTATTCAAGGCCCGTATCAATAATTATCTTCGCACATACATCGCTCGTCGAGTGCCATAGGATCTCCCTTTAGTGTGTGTGCCACTGCCATAAAAAATATTTACCTACACAACTACACAGTTAAGTACAAGTGTGTACACGATCCCGTAGCAATTTAATGAAGATATTTTGAAACATATGTCATTTTGCAGTCTTTTGCTTGCAGATAAATAGTTTCGATGCTTAAGTCTCATAAGATGAACATGGTGTATGCAGAGGGGCCAAATTAATATGGAAATTAAGCGAACACAGCGTTGCCAGAGGAAAATTAGAAATGGTATCAGATTTCAGCTGAAATTGTACCAGATTCAGCATTTTCGTACTTACAGAATTCATATTCTTTTTTTCTATGTTTGGCTATTTTCTCTATAAACTTTAGAGAAAATTAAATATATCTAAATTTGTCAGCATTTAATGAGCAAAATATTTAATTTACATTATTTTATAATGTGATTAACACAATAATAACTACAATCATGATAATAATATTAAAAAATTAACACTGGAAAAGAAAAATTAAACTAATCTTCTGCAAACATTGAAACAGCATACGTTAGATATTTTAAAGATAAATTGATACTGATACGTACCACTACTTGTTTTTCAAATCTTTACTCAGAAAAGATTTTGAGGGTTTCCAGTCGTAACAGGAAGAACTACCAAGAAGTGGTTTTGCCATTAATAAAAATTGTTACTTACTTATCCATATCTTCTCAGTTCTCTCAGATATAAACTGGCTTCGCCAACAAAATCACAAAAACCGATAGATAATAAAATATTATTTTCCAACCCACTTTCAACTTCAACATAATGCCACAACTTCTCGAATTGCATACTAATCCCGAATCTCACAGGTAAAAAAAAATATGTG
The DNA here is from genome assembly GCA_016904865.1 of Pissodes strobi. NCBI lineage: Eukaryota > Metazoa > Arthropoda > Insecta > Coleoptera > Curculionidae > Pissodes > Pissodes strobi. The sequence continues at coordinate 18,152 of MU186992.1, forward strand.
CCTCACCTTTAAAGCACACAACTGAAGTGAAACTTCTAAAAGACATATTAGGAATTGGGTTTTAAATTTTTGTTAAACTTTTTTTTTCGACAGCTTTTGCTCCGGTTTTGACAATTTTTTTTGCTTTGAATTTTTTTTTTTCATAAAGCATTTTTTTCTTTCAATTTTGCCATCCCCGACCTCGTAACTAAACTCCTTCGCATTTTTTTGGCCAAAAACCGGGTTTTTATAACTTTTCTTTTCTAATTTCGTTTGATAATACTTTTATAAACTCTCCGAACAATTTTTTACGTTTTTTCCATTTTTTTTCAAAAAATTTTGGGTATCCGAAGGGGTGGAGGTGTGGGCGGTATAATTTCCTCCCCCATTAATGACCTTGTCCGATTTTCGATCCGAGGCTCTGTTGCATAAATATCGGCAAAAAACAGTTTTTTCCCAAAATCTTCCCTTAAATTAGAGTCCCGATTCCTCCATATTATCAAAGGTAGCTCCCCATAAGGCGCACCTACCATAAAAATTTCGACTCCGTAGCTCTTTCCGTTGTCTCAAAATTAATTATTTTAGCTTTTCCTTCTCTCAAACTCCTCCCCCCCCCCTCCCCCCCCACCGCTCGAGTTTTCGTCCAGAATCTTCATTTTACTTCGGCTACAGCTCTCTGGCTATACTGGAACAGGTTTCATTAAAGTGATTCAGGAATTCAGAAAATCATATAAACTTCTTATGCAGCAAAGTTTACAAAATGTCAGCGGCATCTAAATAGGTCAAAGGCTATCGCTAGAGGCCAAAAACAGCGGAATGCCTAAGGTTATTTAGAGCCTATTCCGAGCCCTCTTCATTTTAACAATAAAAGTCGGCTTCGCATGGAGTATTTTTTTCTTTTCTTGATCTCGACCATGAAATATTTGGCAGATACCGCGGTAAGTAAAATGTACTAGAATTTTCCAAAATGTACAGATGTACAGATAATGTCTGATTGTACCAGATCTGTACAATTGTACCAACTGTAGCAACGCTGCGAACATTTTGCTACATTGTAAACATGATATTAATGAGAGCAAAAAAACAGGTTTTAAATGGTATATTACTTATTATTTATAATGCATCTAACTTTAAATTAATTGCTGTGGACAGAAAATTAAACATGTCCTTGTATATATATAGTACCATCTATCTTGGGGTTTGGAACATCCGGCAAAATCCATTGAAACAGAGTTTTATCCACAACAATACACACAGCTCAAAAATATTATATCAAAAAATTTAAACAATTTGCGAGATTTGAACCTTCATTTCACATTTAGATTCATTTTTCTGAAACACTGTAAAATACCAAATAAATGTTCCTTTAAAAGTAACATAGAAACAAAATATTTTTATAAAGTGTTATACATAATTTTAGAAGAAAAAAACGTTATTTTTAAATTTGCTAGAAGGCCGCCATAAGAAAAAAAAAGTTTAAGAACGTATCTCAAAACTGAAACGTCGAAATTAAAATCTGAATGCAGGGATACGTTAAATAGTTGTCCTAATAATGTTTTTACAGATTTTAAAAACATTTGGAATTAAATCAATTATGGCGGTTTTTCGAAAATGCTACTTTTAGTTTTTTTCAAAATATCTCAAAGACGAAAAACGATAGAACCGTCATCAAAACGGCATTGAATTTACAATTGAATGACCTACAACTTTCCTAATTAACAATCTTTCTATCTCTTGTAGTTTCCAGGATCCCAATACATCACCTACCAATTTCGAACACACGGTAATATATAAATGTAAATGTAGAAAATCGCTAGAATTTTTTTTGTATTTTTGCAAAGATCATATTGGTGAGCAAAAAGAAAAATTACAATTTGTTTTAAACAAAGGGATTGATTTCACACCCTGTATATATTATTTATCATTTGTATATGCAGCCATACCATGCAAGGGCAACACATGCTCTGCGAGCCGAAGAAACGAACATCGAAAATAGCATCTTGATATCTTAATTGCGATTAAAATATCGATTTTTAAATTTTGATTGAAATTCTCTTATGAACCCTTTCAAAAATGTGAGAAAATATCGTGGGACATCCGATTCTAATTATGATTATTCAGAAACAAATTATTTGGTTAACAATACATCAATCATCAATATCACTCCTCAGTTATATGATAAATAGGTAGTTTTATTTGCTTCCTTCTGTTATTCCTAGAAAAATGTTTTTTTTATTCCAATGTTTAAATTAATATGCTTTTAAAATCTGAATTATGATCATAATAGTTTCAATTATTATATATTTTTTTAATGCCGGAATATGATTTATTTTCATCATGAGTAGCATGAAACGAAATACAGTTATTGTAATTGAAGAGTGTCAGGTAAGGACGAATCTCATTTTGAAAAAGAACTTATTATTGTAATGATAATTTTGATGGTTTAACGATCGAAGAAAAGGGTTGCAATGTCTCCTAGAGTGGCACTCGAGAAGTGTTATGATTCGTAACGAAAACAGGCGCTGAAGGAAAATAAACAGTAGTGCTGCCGTGGCCGATAATGAGCCCTGGGCAGGTAGGTCGGTCCGGCCGGACGATTACCGCTCGTAAAAGAGGATAAATATTGAGATGTAAATTGGAGAGCGGCCGGGCCGTGTTAATGCGTGTGTTTGTGGAACTTGATTCCATAATAGAGCTGCATTCCAGTGGAATCAGTGGCGTGCCACCGAAATACACCGTTGGTAACGTTCGGCACCTGTTGGCCCCAAGTAGGCTTGCCAACATTCCTTGGTTTTTGACTCAGAGTCTCCGAACTTTCACGATTATTCTCCGCGCACGGGATAGGTACCTATATCGTTTTCCGTATAAAAGTGGTAAGAGTCATATAACAAAAAATTTAAAAATATTACCAAAAATAGACTTTCTAGGTCGTTGTTATGATTTTAAAAACACTCCTTTCCAATATACTGAATGGCCTAGCCTAAAAAATATACAAAGCTTAAGTTTGTTTAGGTAAAAAAAATGTACAATTAAGTAGTAATACCAAAAAACATTTTTGAGGACCACGAAGATTCTTTTCAAAATATCGAAGATACCATGTCTCTTTAAAATCTTTGAAACCAAGGATCTACCAGAATTATTAAAAATAGTCCGAACAATTTTTTAACACCAATAAGTAACGCTTACCTCTCATGCCAGTGAAGCACTTTCGCTAATACTTCTTTTTCCTCTACGAATGCCCGACATTTGTGCGATTTAAATCACATATGGCCGCCAATCCACTAAACCAGGAAACACTACGTGCCCTGTCTATATCGGTAACCTCCATAAGTGCCTTTACTTCCAAATAGATATCCTATTTGGGTCAGATATATTCATCTCTTGGTAACTTTACTAAGGACATAAATATCATGGATACCATTGTTGAAACAATTATTTCTATGACAATTATCTCCTTGGTAAAGTTATCAAGAT
>MU186992.1:22004-81044 GCA_016904865.1 Pissodes strobi
GTGAGAGGTTGCTTTAGAGATTTTTAACTTCTTCAATCCACATATGAAATTTACCGTGAAAGAAGAAATCAATAACAACGTCTCCTTTCTAGAGCGGAGAATAACATTTTAAAAACAAAATGGTATAGAAAACCATATTGCTCCAATAGGTTGATAAGTTATTTCTCGTATCATTCGATGAAAACAAAAATTAACCCAGTTCTAGGGATGAAAGATAGAGCAACCAAACTTACAAGTCCTGATTTCAGAGATCAATCCATCGCACAGCTAAAGGGCATATTGTTCCGACAATTTCTACCCAGAGAGACTGGTAAATAAGTTCCTTTTTAACACCCAATATAAAATCCAGGAAAACATAATTGAAAGACCTTCCCAACCTCCATCTTTAAATACGTTAACCTCAATAGAACAAAATTCAATCGTTGAGGGTACACTAAGTATTATAGCCATGAACACACGTAAATATTTCTATTTACCTTTCATAGAGAGCTTAAGATGTAAACTCACTAACCTCAAAAATCTCAATATCAAAATAGCTAAGAGACAGCTATACAAAAATGAAGTCTCCTTTACAACTGAAGGAGAACTACAACATTGTTTATAAAGTGCTAGGCAAAAACTGCGAAAAGTGCTATATAGAAACCTAAAAGGCCGCCTTGCATCACATAGGAGTGACATTCGAAGAGGGGTGCAATGCTTGGCAGAACATGTTCAAGAACTGGCTCCTCAAATTGATTGGGATGGCACTGAGATTTTGGAAAAAGTTAACCCCTATTACAGGAAAGTTTTCCTAGAAACGGTCTATATGAATATCGAAAACAACTCGATGAATAAAAAAATGACACTCAAAAACTCAGTGATATTTACAATTATAGGTATCTTAAAAATTCATAAAGATGGTTGTCACGCTGCGTTGGATTCTCCCTCTCCGGATGAATAATTGCGATCTAAGGTTGGGGCATGACAGAATTCTGGTTTGTTCTTTCTTGCTTAAGACTTACTAGAATAGAAAATAGAAAATCTTTTTAATCTGTGGTATGTCAGTACTGTTTTAAATGTCCTGGTAAACTATTTGTTTTTGTAATAATTCCTATCTACCAATATTTCGAGCGCAAGACAAGTGAATGTGTTCTTTTCTTTGTCACACCTACAATGATGAATTGTGTCACCCTAGTAAACGTAAAAGGATTATGTTCTATATAAATCGTATTAAATATAAGTTCGACAGTTTATGCGAGTTTTCGTTTCCCTAAAAAATTATTTCAACAAATCAGTGAAACAGTCCCCGAGCAACAATATGGGTATGTTATATCTCACAAAATGTGAGTGAAAATGTAGCTGGGGTGTATTTTTCTTCATTTTGATCCTTCACTTGCCAAACTAACTATGAAAAGTGAAATTTAATTAACTCACATCATTTGTTTCCCTATGTTCCTGAGATCCCTATTGCAGATTACAACAAAACCTACCTGAAAAATAAAAAACAATAATTAGAAATTTTATTAATACTAATAAAGATATTTATTTCCAACAGCAGCTACAGCCGTCACATCAAATATCAAATGTAAGCGAAAAAAAGTACGGCATTGCAATTAATTAACATTTCAATGAGATATAGCTTATTTAAGAGTATCTTCGTTAAAATTAAAAGACTAATTGCTTGGCCTAAAAAGATGTCTTTCGTCGCTAATTGTTCCTGGAATACTGACAAATTAAGATCCCCAAAAAAGTTGCTTGCCGGTAAGAGGCTCATTTGCAAGCTTTCCACATGTTTAATTAATATACAGGGTGAGGCACCAGTAAGGATGCGGTCTCCGAGCGCTTTATGGCAACTATTTTGGGGAAACGGATGTGTTCACTAGCAGTGCTTCTAAAATCAGTATCGTACAAGCAACAGCCTTTGTCCCCAAAGTCAAATCATAAAACTATTATTCACTATAAAGGACCAACATATTTCACGGCTCCTTTTATAAACAACGGCGCGACGATTAAAAAGAATTACTAAACAGAATTCCCGAGTGGTGCCCCCCGAGCCAAAAGCAATCTACAAAGGGGGACGTCACTCATCGGATGATAAATTAACTAAAAATTAAAATTAATCATCCACAGGTGCCTTCGGAAATCTAAATTATCTCCTCGAGAGCGGGACTTGGCGTAGTTTTGACAAGCCTTAATAACAACATCACTTATCACAGTTAAAGGCAGTCGCCTTTTGCTATAATATCATTTTTGTGTATAATTTATCACTTATTCGGTAGTATTAAAGTTTCAATTGTAATTATACATGGTAAATAATAATGAGCACATTTTTTCTAAAAGCAGCCCTAGCACAAGAGCGTTAAAACATGTGATAATTTTCACGTTTGGCATTTAAATTTTTGAAAATGATAACACCGCAGCGTTGCGCGACTTTTACATTTACGCAATGATCATGAGCATTACTACTACTATATCAGCTGATTGATTGCAAGTAATAAGCCATTTTGGTAATATTCTAGAAATTTTCAGGGCTGTCAACATTGTAAAAAAAAATATTATAATAATTGTAGAAACACTAATTTCGTTTTGGGTTAGTTTGATTGAATTCCGCAGTAGTCAGTCCTACGGTAACCGAACATTTAGCCATTAGACTATGACGATTTATATAAGGTAGGTAAACCTAGTATTTCTACTTAAATCTCGTCATAAACGGACAATAAAATATTGTAATTAACTAGATAATTATTTATGTCGCACAAATGCGCTTTGTGCGATGTTACCAAATTTGATCGTAAATTACAGAAAATAATGACTAGAATTAAAAAAGTTGTAGATTCGCCCTGGTCCTAATGGACACTAACTCGACCGGTTCGTAGATTCAATAAAAAAAAGTTTTGTACCAGCAAGATTTCAACGCAACACTAGCACCAGTAGCACCTATTCACTGCGTTCCAAAGGTTTTACCACAAGACTGGTAAAACTATTTGACAAATTGATAATCATATTCAGTAACGTTTTATTGAACTATATTTATTTGGCGTTTTACCATTAACTTAGCACATACACATAGTACTATGCCTCCTCTGTGTACGTTTTTCCCGTGAGTTCTGACAAAAACACAATTTTTCCTATTTTGAAATAATACTCTCTTTATTCCTTATCACCTGTATACAAGTAGACACAGTGTACTACTCTTATGACTTTTCAACTAATAGATCTTTACAATCCAACACTTAATGGTCAACTAACTGCAATACGCATTTTGCGCACTATTTATATCCAGTCGAACACATATAGTGAATATTCCGGTAGCCAGACTTCTCTATTATTCTCGCACTTGGCCGCACTATACATAGGGAAAATAACAGAGCTGTCAGGAATGTTCTCGGCAGGCGATGATTCATGCGAAAATAACGTAGACGCGGCAAGTTAGTTGTATAGGATATCCCACAAATATGCATATGGTCGCGAGCCGCGACAGTACTATAATATACGGCCGATTTCAATCAAGCCACAAAATTAAAGAAGTGGCAACAACTCATAGTTATTTATCACAAATTGACAGTAGCTGTATTGATACGAAAAGACCGGTATATATTTACCAGTCAGAATTCTGGATTAATATTTCGATATTTCTTACTTAATCTCTATAGCTCAGAATTCTGACCTTTTATCTCAGAATTCCGACATTTTATTTCAGCATTCTGACATTTTATCTCAGAATTCTGACTTTTTATCTCAGAACTTTGACTTCTTATCTCAAAATTCCGTCTTTTATCTCAGAATTCCGATTTTTTATCTACGAATTCATGTGATCCCAGGACGCCGCACCGTCGGCTTCGTAGTTGCAGATCGTATTGAAACTTCAAAATTATTATTTGTTTATTTGAGAGGCGAGGAAAAATATCAGTGGCACAAACTTGTGTGTGTATGTGTGCTTTTGTAGTATTTTCAAATTTTCGCATAAACAAATGCTACAGCTTTGCTCAGTTTATAGTTATTTTTATTTGCAAACATAATTTGGTTTGGATTATTCCAATATATGTACAGTATATAAAGTGCATTGCCTTGTTTTACCTTGAAAGTTATTGAATACGTTTTCTATATTTATATTTATATCTCAGTATGATGTATTAGATACTTATGATATGATAAAACATAGGGTCTGAGTTTTGTGTGTGCGACTAGGTTCATTTTCTAATCGACATACCCAAGTAATGGTTCCTTTTAAGGAGTATTTACTTGCTGCTTGGCGAATATGGTTTAGAGCAGAAGTTCGACTAACCGAGCTGTGACGTCCGATGGTTCTTCATGCGCTTGGACTCGCTATTTCACGTAAGTTAAGTTGGCAACAATGTTTCGGAGTCAAGGTGAAGGTCTTGAATTCGTTTCGTGAGAGATACGGGTTTTCCTTTTACGTTAGACCGGCGAAGAGTCGATAAGCCAGCGTTCTTTGTGGAGACTTTTCGACGTGCCTTATCCTCATGGACTGGTTCAAATAATTAGGGTAATTATTTTCTGATATTTGTGTGACGTTTATGTATTTTGACTCTAACCAGTGCCATGAAGGTTACCTATAAAGGTTCTTGTTGAGTTACCGGAATCTTACCCCCACGTAGTAAGTCACAAATTTTTCATGCTACCTTCATTGCAATTAAATGTATTTTCCACTATTTCTAGAAGAATTTATGTTGCTGTTGCTCTCATATGGCCGATCTTTATAATTGACTGTTATTGGTTTTGAAGAAATGTCTCTCGAATGGACACTATGCCTTGTTCCACTGGCCTTTACCAGGAAGAAAAGGGGCCATAGAACCCTATAGATAGTTCTATAGGTAAGATAGACTAGTTAGTTTATGAGTAATCTTTTCAATGTTAGATATTTATTTTTTGATAAGACAAACAATTGTTTTTAGGGTCCTCTCCACGGGTACCGCTCTAGCACACGTATATCGCTTTGCCTTAATTGCGATATCTATTTTTGCGTGTTTTGGATTACAACTACCACTTGCATGTGATATGGCGAGGCGCTCGAAAGTCGAGAAGCCCGTTGATATTTCAAACCAAGTATGGGATAACTGTCTTTTCCCTTCGACTCTTCTACGTCATATGCGCTTAACTCGCCTATCTTTCACGGATAATAATCAATCGTTGAACGGATCGGGGCCTAATGTAAGTATTGATTGATCGTGATAAAATTGGGGAGAGTAAGTTAAGCGTCGTATACCTAATACACTGTGCAGGCCTGTAGGCTATGCTCCGATATTGGTTTGGCAGATAAAATTTAACTTCTGGTGGGTGGTCCACAAGCACACTCATTTTTTAAGTAAAACTTTTTTAGGCGCGCTGTACCTGGAGAGTAAGCTGGTGGACGAAAGCCACGAAATGAGTGCCACGGAAATGAAATGTCTGATACGGCGAACGCAAACATGAACGTAAACGTTACAGTATGTGTGATACAGCGAAGCGATCGAAAGTATAATGCGACCCGCGCATTTCATTTGGTCCCTTTACAATTCTAACCAAACTTGAGATAGCCATTTTTATCTTTGTTTCTTCCGCGCCGAATTCGCCTATCTTCTTCGGACAAGAATAGATCGTTGAACGGGACGGGGTATTTTTTTTAATTTGGAACGCTTCTTTAGGGAGGCAAGGCCCCGAAATGGACCTTCATTAAAGATGTGTTTTCTCAATACCTTTGAAACTAGAAACCATAACTATACGAAATATGACACTTTTATTCAAAATAGCAATCACGAAAAATATGTGTAGTGTTTACTTAAATGCTAGGTCAAAATTAATATCACTATTATCAGCACCCAAACTTTTTTAAATAATAACAACTGAAACCATTGTGACTGTAAATTTATATGGAATGAAGTATCTGTGTTCGATAGAAAATGCGTTTAGCATGCTTCTTGTGTATATTTTCGTTGCAAGTTGACATTTTTGAAAAAGTTCCAAGCGAGGATAACTAGCTTTCAAAATGACAATCACAAACACTGCTTACACCTTCCCGAAATTGACGGTCGATTGAATTTTCTTGAAAAAAATCATGTGTTTTTCCCCACCCTGTATTATGTTAGTATTTGTGTTAAACACAAGAATATTGCATTCTTTTTTAGAATGTTCCCCGTTTCAAAAATACGTAAAATCGATCCAAATTTATCCAGTTATTAAAATTAATCGAAATGTACGTTTCAACTGACGCTCAATTTATTGTGTAGATTTCTATGTGACATTCAATAAGTATTTTTGGTTGGTCTCTTATCAGATTTTTCCATTTCCTCCAAAGATATTAAGTAATTTTAATAGTCAGCAGGGCGCACTTATTTCACCTTCCAGTGCCGAATTATGGTCTTCACGACCATAACGAAAATCATTACACATTGAATGAAAAGCATCATTATTACAAAAAATAATGCCATCTTTATATGGCTTGCATGATTTGGCATTACCTGCGGGCCCGAAGCAGAGAAATATCGAAAGGTATATACCTGGTATTGTCCATCTCGAGATGAGCGTTTTTGTTCTCCGGTAACAAAGAAATCTTCCTTCAGATAATGACTTCATCATAAATGAGCAATTTACCCGCCGAATGATGGTCATTATGCAACGGTTCTTGATCTTGAATTCTCCGTTTGTTTCGTTTGAATGAGGAAAAGCATTTCGTTTAATTTATCGCCTGATGGTATTGTCTGGTAGCGGTCTGGTCGTAATAATATTTTATTCATGGTCATTATCAATAATTTGTTTATATTACTTAACTTGGTCCTAGTACTAATGAATAGGTACTTATTTTGTTGAATTTGTGGCTAAAAAATAGAGGCTTTTTCATACCCCCAAATTTGGGAATACCAATATTTTCCGACAGTTGGTCCTTTTCACTGAGTAGCCAAAAAATTACACATTGCATTACCTAGACAATTTACCTATAAAGAATAATATAATATAGTGTTATTGATAAGCAAAATCGATTAAGTAATTTTCTGGCGCGTTCATTCTATGGTTCTACTGCATGTCTTGGGTAATAAGGTAAAGTATTTGAAGAAGAGGTTATCTAGGGAAATGAAAAAGGACAATAAAGACGAATTGTATATTATTTTAGTTTAAAACGTTCCCCAAATATGAAAGGACGCCCGGCCATATCTCGCACATGAACCGCCTCTGAAGAACTAAAACTTCTCACTGAAATAAGAGTGAGCCAGTAACCAGAGGTTGGGGTTAACCAGGTCTTTATTCCATAAAGGCTTCGGTCCTTGTGGTACTTTCTTGGTATCACAAAGTATTTTTTATTCAATGCCCGCCTGGTGAGCACCCAATGGAATCACATCACCATCGGTAGGCAAAATATAATTGCAAAATATAATTATATATTTTTAATTTCAGGAATACATGATGCTGGATGAGATACCATCAGATACTGGTTTAATAACCTCGTACGCTCCATCAGAAAACAAAATTGATTGTAAAGAACCACTACGATCTTCATTTGGTGACACTTTAGTTCAATACACAGATTTAGATTTCAGGCCCATGACTGGTTTGTCAGAATTGCCCGATATATGTAGTCTTTCCCAAAGCCAGACCAATCAGCTGCTGCAGGAGTCTGATAGTGACAGCGATGATGATGTCCGTTGGCAAATTTTCCACAATCATTTGATGAAGTTTCTAAAACTGGACCATATATTTCTGAGGACATTGATACATGTGATACGTGTGGAGTTGCTAGTCTCCCATCGGACTCCTCCCCAGGTGGCGGATAGGGGAATGCCTCCCAGATATGGGCAGTATCTAGGAAATCAAATACTCGACGCAGACCAGAACTAGCACCTAGGATACGACGGCCTCCATGTTAGGAGCGATAATCCGACAGCGTTGTTCTCCAAGTAGGAGCAGCTGAAAATATAGCCATGAAAGCAACGGGAAACTACCTGACTTACATATATTCCCCAAGACATCACAATTGATACACAATTGATACACAAAAGCAACGGCCCTTTGTCCCGGGCACCCCATAAATGGGGAGAGGGTGCTAAGATGATGTCTTCAAAATGAACCAAGAAAGGAGAATTGGCAACTGGAATGTACAAAGTATGTACCAGGCCGGAAAAGCGGGAAATATAGTGAAAGAGATGAAACGACTCCAGATCGACATACTAGGGTGCAGCGAAACAAGACGGCCAAACTCTGGCCACTGCATTATAAACAAACACCACATATACTTCTCTGGAGACAATACTACCAGAAACAAAAACGGAGTAGCAATAATTCTTAGTAATCAAACCAACATGACCGTAAAAGGATTCACCTCTATTTCGAATAGAGTCGCGTTAGTCAAGATCAAAGCTAAGCCATTTCACCTTAACATCATACAGCCATACACACTGACATCCGAAAGCAATGAACAAGAAATATAGGAGTTCTATGAACAGTTTAGAACTGCTCTTAAACAGACAAAGAAGGAAGAAGTTAACATAATTTTAGGCGGCATGATCTGACAGGGAAAGGTTGAGGATATGGTTAGTGGTTTTGGACTGGGAGTGAGACATGAGAGAGGACAACGATTAATAGAATTCTGCCAAGAAATGGACATCACAATCATGAACACCTTTTTTAAACTACCTCCCAGAAGACTATACACTCGGAGATCCCCAGATGATAACAACCAAAAAATGGCGAGGAATCAAGTCGACTTTGTGATGGTAAACAGAAGATATCGACGCGGTTGTCTCTTGTAAGACGTGCCCAGGCGCAGACATACCATCAGATCACAACCTGTTACTAGCTCGTACTAAACTTCGACTAAAGAAAATAGTCCCCCAAAAATTGCTGACATGCGGAAACTCAAACAAGACAACGTATTCCAACAAACAAAAGAGAGGCTAAACAAGGAACTCAAAACTATATCTGAAAACAGCAACCACTAACAGAAATAGAAGACCTTTGGAATAAAATAAACATATCTATAACCTCCATCACAGAAGAAGAACTAAGACCGAAGAGGATGATAAAAAGACAACAATGGATGACAAATTCTATCTTGGACCTTATGGAAGAAAGAAGACAACATAGAAACAGGAATAATGTAAAATGCAAGGAACTACACAGAAGAGTCCTAAGAGCAATTAAGGAGGCTAAAGAACGGTGGCTACAGGAAAAATGTGTCGAAATCGAGATTTTGCAGAAAAACACGACAGCTTTAACCTTCATAAGAAAATAAAGGAAGCAACTTCCTGTTGCTTCCTTTATCGGGGTCCAGGAATAATTATGGACTCGAATGACAACATCATTACTGAGACTGACAAAAAGCTCACAAGATGGAAGCAGTAAACGGAAGAACTTTTCGGAGACGAAAACATCGATAATGTGCCCCTAGTGGTCGGCGAGGCAGGGCCTAACATCACACAGGAGGAAGTGGAATCAGCTATCAAGCGACTAAAATACAACAAAGCTCCTAGGCTAGACCAGATTCATGGAGAAGTCCTCAAACTACTGCATCCAGAACAGATAAAACTACTGACCAACCTCTACAACAAAATTTACACAGGCGATCAAATGCCAAATGCTGTCGACATTCATTCCGCTTCCCAAAAAGGCGAACGAAACTAAATGATCCGACCACAGAATAGTCAGCTTGATGAGTCACATCCTAAAAGCTTTCCTTAATATTAGCCAACCACGCATATATAGAAAACTCGACGAGAGAATAAGTGACACACAGTTTGGTTTCAGGAAGGGACTTGGCACCCGAGAGGCCTTATTCTCCATACAGGTCCTGATTCAACGAGCACGGGATGTCAACGCAGACGTCTTTGCATGCTTCATAGACTTCGAAAAGGCTTTTGATAAATTCCAAGACTCGTCTCAATCCTACGTGAGTCACGAATCGACGATAGAGACACAGATATAATATCAAAGCTATACTTGGAACAAAAAGCCATTGTTCGAGTCGAAAACGAAACATCGAAAGAGTTTAACATAAGGAGAGGAGTGCGTCAAGGTTGTATACTGTTGCCTCTTCTATTCAACGTGTACTCAGTGTACATTGGACAATATAGAAGATGGAGTTGTAATAAACGGAGAAATAATAAATAACCTAAGATATGCTGATGATACCGTCTTTATAGCAGATACTGCTGAAGAACTTCAGAGACTTATAGACCGTGTAGAGACTGCATGCAACATATATGGTATGAAGATAAACTGTAAGAAGACACACATATTAATTATCAGTAAAAACGTTATCGGCAACCTACAGTTTACCGCTAACAATGTAGCTCTCATAATGGCCGAGACAGTAACATACTTGGGCTGCACCTTGAGTAAGGACTGGGATCACTCTCACGAAACAAGATGCCAAATCGAAAAAGCAAGAGGTACGTTTAACAAGATGCGTAACATACTATGCAACCTATCCCTCAACATACATACTACAATTAGAATGCTATGTACTCTCAACCCTCCTATATCGGGCAAAAGCGTGGACCCTTACCGATGACTCATGTAGGCGCATAGATGCATTTGAAATGTGGTGCTATCGTCGCATACTAAGAATCCCATGGATACACAACGTGTCAGGTACGGTACTACAACGCATCGGTGGACAACTAGAATACCTGCCAAACGTCAAACGCAGAAAATTGAAATACTTCGGACACAGCTTACCAAACAATCAGCTATCTAACTCTTAAAACTGGAACGGTATGCGCATTTCTTCGCGCAGGCCGCCATTTTGGGTTAAAATCTATCAAATTCGACGGTGTTGGCTCGTCGCTCGTGATAGTGTCAGATGAGTTGTTTGTGTTAGCCAGTGTCGTAGTTACAGTTTAGGTATATATATTTTATGATAGAAAAACAATTATTGTACAGGGTGGCCCGTTTAAGAGGGCCCTATACCTTATCTCAAAAACGATGGAGGTTGCAAAAAAAATGAAATGCAAAAGTTGTTCCTAGTAAAATAATCTTTATTTTTTTACATTTTTCAATCTACACTTTTTTATATACCGGGTGATCAAACAAAGTTATATTTTTTCGGTGAAACACCCTATATTTTATTACATTTTTGGATTCTATTTAAAATTCTAAGCATATTTGATGATTTTGATGTATGATGTTATACCTCTAGAGTTAGTACTTACACTGCTATAAACAGTTGAACATCGGTACTTTGGTTACTTTTCACCCTGGTATCAAGAATACCTACCATTAGAGATTGAGCAAAATTAATTCCACATCCCTATCTTAACTTTTCAAGAGCTATCTGACGGTACTAATTGGTAGGTGGTATGATGGGTACCAAATCTGGTACCTGGGATTGTGAAATTAATTTTACTTCATCTCAAATGGTCTTCTTGCTACCAAGGTGAAAATTAGCCAAGGTACCGATTTTCAACTGTTTATAGCTGTGAAAATACTATCTCTACATCAAATATTCTGAGAATTTTAAGTAGAATCCAAAAATGTAATAAAATATAGAGTGTTTCATTAAAAAATGTAACTTTGTTTGACCACCCTGTATATAAAAAAGTGAAAATTAAAAAATACAAAAAATAAAGATCATTTTACTAGGAACAACTTTTGTATTTACTTTTTTGTTCAACCCCCGTAGTTTTCGAGATAAGCTATATAGGCCCCTGTTAAAAGGGCCACCATGTACAAAATTGACATAATTAAAAACTCATATCCATAGCTTTTCAAACCTTAAATTATATTAAATATTAGCTTCAAATACATGTACTGGGTGTCCGGTTATAAATGTGACCCCCCTTTAACTTTTTTATTTACCCTCGTATAAAAAAATGTTAAGTACAAAAGTTGTAAGGATCTTCATATAGTTTTCTGCGGTGTTACTAGAAAAACAATGGAACATCAGAAAAGCTTCTGAATGAAGAATTTTTTGCTAGCTCACCAAATAAATAATTTAGGAGAGGGGTTCAGTAATAATCAGATACCAGACATTCTTGCAATTTACGTGGTAACTATTATGCTAGACCCAACAAACCTTATATTACTGAACTGGCCTTAAAGAGCTCTATCGATATACAGAAGAATATACAGGGTGCCCATAAAAAACATTAATTTAATCTGTACAGTAGAATATCGATGTTCAATTGTTTGTCTAGTAACACCGCAGAAAACTGTATGAAAATCCTTACAACTTTTGTATTTAACATTTTTTTATACGAGGGCAAATAAAAAAGTTAAAGGGGGGTTACATTTATAACCGGACACCCTGTACCTCTAAATCGCTTACAAAAAAAAAAGGTTATTTTACATTTATACAAGAATTGTATGTTGCACCCAATCAACGATAAAACTAAAAAAAAGATATAATATCAAAACTCCAATCCTGTCTATTTAAAATTGAATACTCCTTATCCTGGTCCTGTGTTTTAACCCGAAATGGCGTCGGTGACGTCAGATTTTTATTTCCTCTTTGACAGGAGAGTAGACTAGCTGATTGTTTGGTAAGCTGTGCTTCGGACATATCATGCGAAATGAAAAATACAACCTTCTTCAGCTTATACAACAGGGGAAAATAGAGGGTCGAAGGTCAGCAGGACGCAGACGAATATCGTGGCTGCGAAATATACGAACATGGACCGGAATAACATCAACAGCTCTATTCAGAGCGGCAGTGAATAAAGTTATTTGGACCAACATGATAGCCAACATCCACAGAGGATAGGCACTTTAAGAAGAAGATTGATACATTACTTGATTATCTTCCTGACTTTATTGACCAACGATATTTTGGAAAAGATTTGCTTTAAAACTAACTTTACGCCCGGCAAACAACGAATGATAGTTAACTTGTCCCAACTACGGTCGAAGAAATAAGCTCTTTCCTAGACAGCAAGATCATGATGGGATTGACAGAGAAAGCTTGTTATAAAGACTATTGATCCTCAAATTTACAAATGAAAGTTGCCTTCATATCATCTTCAATGTTCAATGATAGATTCAGCGTTCTTCTAGGCTAAATACATATTAACAATAATGCTTTACAACTTAACAATTTTGAAGATACCTACGGCAAGCTTTATAAAATAAGACCATGGCTGGATACTTTGACAAATACATATCTATGTTCATGAACAATCGATGAATCTATGGTTAAATTTGAGGGTAGAATTGGTTTCATGCAGTACCAGCCCCTTAATCCGATCAAAAGAGGTTATAAAATATGAATTGGAGCGGATCAGTCAGCATTTGTTAGCCAGTTCCAAATAATTGATACGGAAAAGATTAAAAGTGTTAAAAAAACAATTGGATCGCGAGTTATGAGAACTTGTCTCGAATATTTTCATTGACTTTTTTTTCGTTATATTTTTAATGGGGTCTTCCTCTAGAAGAAGCTGCTAAAGGATAGAATTCACGCTTGCAAAAAACAGGAGTAGGTAGGTAGCTATAGCCTAAAACAGCTAAAACTGTTAAGGAGAAGAAGTGATGAAGAGAAGAGATATGTACTGGAAAATTCGACATGATGGTACTCTCTACGTGAAGAGGATGGTTATTAAGACGGTTTCTAAGCAACTTTGTCAACTAGAAGAAACGGCCATTACCAACAGGAATGTGAAGTACCATGTCTTCTGTTAACTAAGGATTACAATGCCCATATGATTCACGTTGATATTGCAGATGTATATCAACTCATTTATAGACTGGATATAAAATGGCATAGACCCTTATGGCATTTTGAAGACTTAATGATTGTGAACGCATAAATTATATTTAAATGCAGAGTCCCGGACTACCGTACACATAACTTAAAAGATTCTACAATGACTATAGCATATGGTCTGATAAGAGAAGATCTCGACACGCTGCATCTTGAAATCAAATTTAAAAATTTGGAAATTAATTCAGGCCACAACAAAAGGTTAACAAACACAAGAATATTCTGTTTTGGCTCAGCCGTGGGACTCCAGATCATGCTAAAGCTGTGGCGGCTCTTGTCCAATTAGTGAGAGAGATCCTATCAAAAGATCGTCCGCGGATCGATTCGTGTACGAACAGATCGATTGACGCCGCGATACCTATCCGCCATTTGTTTTCCTTGGCAGCATCGCATTGTGTGTAAATTGAAGAGAGACGCTCGCTGATTATGTGTCTGCCAGTTACGCAAACGACAGGCACATCCACTGGCTAAACAAGTTAATAATATATTTGCCTGTTTGATGCTTACGCAAATTATTAGGTAGTAACCGTCCACCACCTCAAAAAGACAACACAATAAGACACCGGACAGATTTTAATGAAAAATAGCAACTCTGATACTTTATTTAATTTTCGACGTGTTGATCAAAAGTTCTTATGGGCCAACAAAGCTATTGGGCCTCAAGGTTAGCGTTTTAAGCTTTTGATATGTTTTACTTCACTAATCCTTAATTCAATTTTTACAACGATTTAAGAAGAGTTATACCGTCAATAAATTTATACAACTAAATTTCAGAACCTAATATCAACTACAACAATATATCAAATTTGGAAAATGGATAATCTAATCTTAAAATTATGATCATTTCTTGCACATGTGATAAAAAGAAAGGTCAAGGTATAGTTGGTGACAACTGAAAATTCTTTACATTGTTTCATTGCAGACTTTGCATTTGCAGAGTTGTCCTCCGTGGGGGCACATCGGCAACAAACAGGAAGGTGATCGCTATGTTAGTTACAAAGGATGCACTAAAATCGGACGTCAATTTTTTTGGCTCTTTTAAAAGTGCGGAATCAAAATGCTTTTCTTCAGAAGGGTCTTGAGCCGTTAGGATTTCTGGACCCCGTTGAGGAAAAAAGCCTCGAACTTCGTAGACTCCCTTGATGGGATATTTGTAATTTCTTGGGGAAGTTTGTTATAAAAATTAACACCCAGATGTTCTGAGCTACTTTGAGTTCTCAACTTTCAATGGTTAACCACAAGGTTCTGTGTATATCTTGTGTTGTAGTCATGGTGTGAATCTTCAGTTGATCTAAATAAGTCTTAACATAAATTAAAGTTTTATAGATAAAGAGTGAGATTATGGTAAGTATCAAGTATCTATCCTGATTTGAAGACAAGTCGACAAGTCCCTCAATATGATAACCAGCTACTAGTCAGCTTAGTGAAGTTCCACTACTATGACGCCCATGCAGTCGCGTATGAGACGTGAAAAATACAGGAGGCTCAATACAGTTTGAGAAACAAATTCCGCCAAGTTTCGACGTATAAAGACGTTAGCAGCACTTAAATTTTTTTCATAACTGATTCACATGCACATCCCGGCTCATAGTACTGCTACATGAACCTCCAAACATTACAACAATAAGTTCAAACTCCTTTGGTATGCGCTTAATCGTAAATATCACATTCTGTGTCTTTTCCATGTTTAACTAAAGTTTGTTTGAGTCAAACTACTATTGAGCTGTTTCTTGTGTCCGCCTTAAACACTTCGAGTTAACATCAACGCAGATCATTTATCATACACAAATATTTAATCCAACCAACTTGGTGCTTAATATGAGTTATTACATTTTTTATTACAGTGCTCGAAAAAGTGAGGTAGTGAGCCTTTCCTGCAATATTCGGCTTCTTATTAACTTTCATATATAAAATACAATCATCTGAAAAAAACACACGTTTGCAACCAAGGAATTATCGTCCAACATATGCTAAAATTGGTCCAAAATTCCACTTTGAAGTATGCCCGAGCATCTTCACCATAATATACTGCGCGATCATATGTTCACGAATTTTTATCTAGAAGGAGCATCGTACAATATATTTGAAGTGCCTCAATTTCAGCATTGCCTATAAGAGTATTGAAACCACCTCGTATATGGAATAGCCAACAAGAGAACTGCCCAATCATTAGGTATTGAATAGATCATCCCCAGAATGAAAACGAACGCGGCCGATTTGCTTTGAAGTTGTTAAATGATCGCGCGATTGAGCAGCCCAGCGGGCGCCCTTTTTTATCAAAGCCGCAAAACAGACCAGAACTGGCCTCTAGCGAGTTGTTAGCCATCGCCGATGGAATAATTAAGAGGATTCCGCCGATGTGATTGCGGCCGTCGAGATTGAAGCAATTGCTTTTTACGAGGCCCAAGCGCCATTTTGATGTCAGCAAGAGAACTTCGCTGATTCTTTAGAAGCTTGGAAAAATAGCGAGAAATCCAGATGTCGGTTTATTATGACAGTGTCTCCGTTAAAATCATACACAACACATCATGTATTCGCTCTAATTAGTATAGGTATCAAATAAAGTTAGTGCAGGATGATACATACAATTAAGGTCATATCCATGATATTATTCGATCAGCAAGATGATTTACGTGAGCCACTAGGTCTAAGAACGTTGAAAGCGTTATTGGAATATGAGTAGATTGATGGGTGTCATATTCATTGAGATATTTGGTTTTCTATATATTGATCTCAATTTTCCATAATTTAATCCTAACCTGCCTCGAATTCTTTTTCGGTTGAAGTAACAGGGAATAATGTTGTAAATCCTAGAGAGCATTGAAATCAATAACCGGCTTATTTACAACCGAAAGAAGCCTCTATCTTGTATAGATAATCGGGCCGAATCTAAAAGTGATATAAGCCGACTTTCAGAAAAAGGCAGAAATGTTGACCGCACCAGGTCTCGGCCGGTTGCATTATGCATGGGGATCGACAAAAACCAGCTCTCGCGGACAAGCGACCATTGTTATCCTTCAGGCGAACAGGCAAAAACTTCGAATGAAGTTATATTCGTCAAAGACGATAATTACGATTACATGTGAAAGTTTAAGTGACTTGACCCTGTATGGTGGATCGTCATTTCATAATCGGCAAGAAAACTTGTCGAGAAACTCGGAAATATACCTTTTTCTGGGTTTTGGTTGGATTAAATGAAAGCCGACTCGAAATTAAACTCAATCCTGATGAAAATTAGTGGGTTTCTCACAACTAGCGATACATACCCATGCGAACATTGAGAAATGTTACCTGAGCTTCTTTCTCAGAAATAAATTCGAGAAGCTCTTGAGAATTTTTTCACGGAGCTTTGAGCCATCACAAATAGGGGAAACGGTGGCAGTATCGCACATTTTGAAATATAACTTTTTGAGCATGGAAATTGAGCTTTTACAGCGTGTGCCTGCTTAGTTGATCCATTGAATACCATAATAATGCTGTATCTGCTATTCAGGCAGGCGTTAAATTTTAAAGCAACAATGGGTGATGAAAAATACAGACAATGGTGGTCAATCTCCTCTAACCGAATGAGCTTTAGCGACTGACTGATTGGGAAGAAAACCAAGAGCATGAGTTAGCAGACCAAATTACCGAATTGGCAGATTTGTTCTATGGAGTAACTCCGGGGGAACTAATTAGTATGATCGATACATGCAAAAGAGAAACGAAGCCACCTAACAAATATTGTCTGAGGCATTTTTTTAAGAGAAATCAGCATCTAAGCCATCGTCAGCAGAAGATACAAGTTTTTCCCAAAAACCTTAGAGACGTGAGTGTGGTGTAGTTACTATCTCGAAAAAAATCGAAGAATTCCATGCTAAAAATCAACGAAAACAAATTAGAAGTTTCAAAATAGCATCCATATGTTTATAGAACAGTCCTTTGCGCATGTCATAACATCTAGTACAAAAAACGATAAATGTGTATTGTTAAATTAAAGAGTTGTTCCTAGATGTAGATAAATTATCGTAATTATATAGAATGTTATCAGCTTGGATTAATAAATTTGTCTTTCTATTGAAGCGTCGTAATTTGTTGTATCAAAATTTGTTAGAGTAGAAAAATTAAGACACGAAAATTAATAATCTGGTGAGCAAAAGTAAAGCAAATCACCTTGACCAAAGAAGAAACAAAGAAATATAATAATAATATTAAATATGGCTAATTATCAATTTAATATTGCAATTTGTTACAATAAGTGAATACAAGTATGTATATATGAGCAACAAAAAGCATCCTGTTCAGATTTCTGCCTCAGCAGATTCCGATTTTTAACAAGGATCCCAGTAAAACAACAAATTGGTGTATTTTATAATCATATTATGTGCATATACTTATATCTTCTTCTTCTCAGCCTGTTGCCATCCACCTCTGAATGAAAGCCTCTTCAGTCCTCTTCGATGTCGTGGTCGTTCTATTTTCGGCACTTCTTGATGATACTCTTGATTGACAGTTCAGTAATCGTGTTGTCACTTTCATAACTGCTCCTTGCAATGTGCCCCGCTCAGCTGCGCATTGAATCACCTCACACACGCAAGTTCTGGCTCTCACAATCTCATGTTTGATTCTATTGCGGATTATCCACAGCATCGCCCTCTCGATTACTCTCTGACACACCTCATCGAATTTGCAGTCTATCCCGCCACATGATGGCACTTTCAAGGCCGTACGTTGTCACCAGTGATGACTTGTACGCTTTGTGATAAAGAATTTGCGGTTTTTCAAAATATCGATCATCCAATGCGTCTTCTGATCACCGCCATCTGATGTTGTAGCCCAGATTAACATATACTTCCATGATTTTGAAAATGTGATTGTTCACAGTAATCAGGACATTGTCTGGGGACATGATCTGGGCCTTTGGGAGGTTCACGCCTAAACCAACCACTTTTAATGCTTCGTAAAGTTTCCCTACCATGCTAGCCAAGTCGTTGTCAGCAAATCGCAAGTGGTTTAGAAATGTGCCATCAATCACTATAACTTCTGGAACAGCATTTTAAAGCTTAATTAAGAATAAGAGTGGTTAGTTGATGTTCGGGTGTCTGGAGTCTATTTTTGCGTAGCTCATCGGCCATATTTCAACACTATCGATGGTTTTTTGGGAAAGTACGAAAGTCAGATGAAGAAGGCTGCAATCGTTGGTACTAAACCCTGTCCTGAAGCTCGCTTAATTTGCCGGTTGGTAGAAATCAAATTTATAAATCGCTTTATGATGATTTTCGTAAAAGGTCTAGGGAATGCTGATAGATCTGTACTTGCCTTCCGGTAGCCCCTTTAAGCATTTATTGGTGGGCACATTACCATTTTCCAGGGTATCTCCTCCAAGCGTCAACATTTCACCTGTAGCTCGGCTTTCTCCAGGGGCTTTGCGATTTCCAAGTTCTTTCAGAGCTACTGCGTAGTTTACAGTCTTCTATTCGAACGGTTTTTAATCTCAACTAACACAAAACTTGTTGTCTACAATATCAGAATATGTTGCTTCTCTAACAAAGCATTTTATTATAAACTCTTTGGCAGTATTTTTTATTTACTTTCTAGGACATCCCTGTCAAATGTCGTTTTCCAACTGGAATATTTTTGGAATATGCCTCCTTTATAAGTACACTTTTTACGTCAGATATCTCCACAAAAAAAGGTCATAGGGGTCAAGTCGGAGATCTAAACTTTTCATTTTAGATATCTGCACACAAAAAGTCCATAAGCCTAGGTCGAGGGGTTTAGCTGGCCAAGTGAACAGAGAATAATCGCTCCCTCAACAAAATGTTCATTCTTAACAATATTTTGGTAATTAAAAATTCATTAAAATGCTAGTCTGAGTTGGCCAATGAGGAGTTGTTTTGCAAATTGACGTCTTCGGCACAATCTAAGAGCAATTGGATTCCATAGACAATTATTTATAATTAATTTTTATCTATTTCTAATAGCTTCCTAATTAAATTTACGCATGGTTAAATTATATTAGAAAATCCTTAATCAAATCGTCATTTGCAAATATTTCTATTGGATAATAATTAGAGCATTATGTTAACCTCAGAAGTAAAATACATTCTGGCAACGGTGTATTAATTAAGAAAGTTCAAAGATTTGACAGATGTCACATTGCTTATATTGCTGAAACCAAATGGCATATCATGTTGCCAAGTGAACAATTTGATCCTTGAATGATTTGACAAAAGTGAGGAGCTGTTATTGAATAATGGTTATGACGTCAGAGGGAGAGAGAAGACTTTTCTTGAAAGCTATTTTTTGCATTTGGGAAATTTAATATTCCGGTAATAAAGCCGACTCACCTAATATCATACAATTTTTCTGATTTTATTTTGTGATTAATGCCTTAGAATAGGCCATAATAAAAACAAATAGATTTTGTTTTGTGAACATTTCTTTGGGAGTTGCGGACAAAACATCGCAGTCGAAAACCTCTCAAAATTAACATTCTTATTCAAATAGATTTGTTTGAAAGCACCCACAGTATTTCAAACCGGCTCGTAGGCACACATAATATAATTATTGAAATTTAGCTGTGCAATTTGCAATTACTTTCAATATCAATATATAATTTTTAAAGCATTCACAAGTCAAAGATGCTTTCATTTGAATTAATTCACCTAAACGTCGCATAAAACCGCTTATTTAATATACCGAACGGATTAACATAAAAAAATAAACGAGTTCTCTTGCCGAGAGCTCGAGAGAAGATCTCAGCCGCAGATAGGATAAGTGTTTTGAATCTTCAATGCCTTATTCATGGCAGACCATAAATAAGGAAATGTCTTAATCTTTGGGAAGGCCGTATATTTTGTTTTATGGCGAGATAAGTCACTTTACAAAAACTCCGAAGATGATCGTTTAACATTAAAACGTCGTCTTGATTTAGAATTTCGGTAGGTTCGTGTTCCGTGTCGTTGCATTTGAAGGTAATTGCCCAATTAGTGACTAAACGAGATAGTATTTTGGTGTAATAGGTCAAATTGAGGGATGTACGTAGAGCGGGCAAGAAGAAGTTTTATGATTTTCTCTTGAGAAGTGGGAAAAAGCAATATTTTACAAGAATAACTACTATTCAATTAAATGAGAACGTTGTCCAAACATAATTTAGGAAGGTTGAAAAAATTATAACGAAAATAGAACAACCTACGTTTAGGCTATTTATCATGATTTTTAAAACAATCGCTCCACTTTAACTCCCAAGCGGGGGTTGAACTTGCTTTTCAACGGGTTAAATTATCCTTCAGAGACGTTCTAGCACCGTCTAAAGATTACTAGAATATCTTTAGACGGTGGTTTTAGTATTTGCATAAATGCATGCATAATTTTCAATCTGTTGCAATAATAAAAATATTATTGTTCTTAAAATTTGAATATATAAAGTTTTAAAATATGTATGAAAATTAATTTCTTATCAACATCAATGATCAATCTAATGCTTATCTATCTAATTCCTGTTAGTATTAGCCAAGTGTTTTATTATTACTTGTTGCTTTATTAGTCCATTTTCACAATGTTCAAATAATAATAATAATAATAACACGGACATATTCAAATCAATTCAGAAGAGAGTGAAAAGTTGCAAATTTAAAATGTTGGAAAAAATATTGGACGTCAAACTAATATAATATTGGAAAAGGTTTAATGCGGATCGATATAAATATATATAAAGGAAGAAATTAATTGGCATGTCCGCAGAAGAGAAGCAGGAAGAAACAGATGGAGGTAACCCGGCGACACGTGTTTCTGCTTCTTGGCTTCGTCAGGCAATATGTATACATATGCATACATGCACTCATACACCTTAATTGGCATCGGTTCACATACATATACACATAAACGGGTGTAACCTGGGAAAGGAAAAAAACAATGTACAGAAGCCACAAACAGGAGACAGTAAGCTCATTTGTGGCTTCGGCTAGGTGACTTCACATTTCGGAGAAAACACCCAGCGTCGCCACGGAGGCAAACTATAGCTACCTGCCGTGACTATCTGTAATAATCTGTATGCACAAGGATGTTAAAACAAGAGGAAATGGTTTAATGCGGATCGATATAAATATATATAAAGGAAGAAATTAATGGGCATGTCCGCAGAAGAGAAGCAGGAAGAAACATCATAGAGATAAGAAAGAAGAAATTTGAAATGGGAATCACAAGAAATTTGATCACAGAATATATTATTAGATCTATTGAAAAATGCCCCAAATCCAAGAATACCAAAAATAATTGGAAATGATGAAAAATATATTGAAAATCAGTTCAGAAGGGAGTGGCGGAAGTTGCAAATTTTAAGTTTTAGTAAAAATATTGACACTCAAAGCTAGGAAAAATTGATTAAAATTTACTCAATCTAACCCAAAGGAGAAATTATAACATCTTCTGCTAATGTTTGTCAGGGTATGCGATCTCAATCTAACCCACACTAATCCAAGTTAAATCCAAACAAAAACAAACTAGCCCACACCAACTCAATCTAACCCAGTCTAATCCAAACGGGTGTTGGTCAGTTGCGCGCCGCGGTCAGAAAAATAAGAAGTCTTAATTCCACAGGACAGTTGCGCGCTGGCTACTTAAGTATTGGATATGGGACAGTTGCGCGCCATAGTGCGACTATCATATAAATTGTTTGTGTGAATCGTTGTTGGAAAAGATGTAAAGTTTGGATTGTCGTACAGCATTTTTTTTCCTGATTTTGGGTATGCCTTGAGTTAGTTTTGGTTAGTTCCTGTTC
Organism: Pissodes strobi; assembly: GCA_016904865.1. Taxonomy (NCBI): domain Eukaryota; kingdom Metazoa; phylum Arthropoda; class Insecta; order Coleoptera; family Curculionidae; genus Pissodes; species Pissodes strobi. Next base: position 44,429 of record MU186992.1, read on the forward strand.
ATTGAGCCCCCGTAGCGAGCGAAGCGAGCTGAGGGCCAGGCATGAGGTGTTGAAATATTTGAGGACGAAACGTAACGTGGATATTATATCTGACATTTATATTACAGTCGGTACCATTCCGTAATCCCTCTTTTGCGCGCAACTGTCCTATTGCCAATCAAAGCAATGCATTCCCAGTAAAAGTGACCGCAGCGCGCATGCCCATGCAATCAAACCCAAATTAACCCAAACAAACCCATTCTAAATCAAACTAACCCAAATTAAAAATGTCGGTAGGAACGGAAAAGCACGGTGGGATATCTAGCAGAATTTCTGTTAAAAAAATTATGCTGATGTTAGAACCCATGTTTTTTCAAAGAAGTGTAACCATTGGTGGATATAATGGTTACACTTCTCAAATTGTTGATATTTCAAATGTTTGTACTTTTGAATTCGGATAACATATTCAATATTTTTACCATTACTTCAAATGTATCACTTAGGCCACTAGATTCGTTTTATTAAGAGTTTAAAACAATTATCTTTACCTTTGGCCTGAGATAAATAATTGTTTAGTATCGACTCCTTCATTTTGGTAGCAAACATTTTTACAAAAACTTACAAATAATTGATAATTTTTAATTAGCTAAAACTACTATTGTTCCAAAATTTGCAAAAATTGGCGTGCGATCTAATAGTAAACTAGCAGCCATAGGGTAATTGTTTAGTGTCCGCTTCCCATTATCGTCTAATATTTCCACCAAAACTTAAAATTTGCAATCTCCACCACTGAATTCCTATTAAATTCATTATTTTTCTCCACCTAAACTGACCAGTTCCCCAAAAAGTTTAAAAACGATTCGTGTATCCGGTTAGTAAATAAGAAAATAAGTGCCACCAAATAACGCTACCAATGTTTGGTAATGTCTAAAACTGAAGAAGCGAGATGGGGTTCAAAAGATAAGAGTTTTAATAGATACACATCATACCTGCTTAAAGGTTGAATTTGAGGGGATTTTAAAATGTGGGTCACCCACCGATTTTTCCAAAATGATGAAAAAATGTAACTCGCTTCTTTTATTGGGCCACCCTTACAATAAGTAGGGTATAAGAAGAATAATATTTAACAACCACAGTATAAATAAATATGAAGTATAATAATAGTTATTTGATCTAACCACAACGTTGGCCAATGAAATTGATGCCATCTTAGGTCGCATATTGTGGATTAGCGATCAAACGCACTTCTGCTTCTCTTCTTTTGCAAATAAAAAAAACTTCAGATATTGGGTGAATGCAAATCCTCGCTTACTTCATGAAATGCGTCTTCGTTTTCAGAAAGTTACAGTATGGTGCGCAATTTCGGCAAATGGAATCATCGGCCCATTTTTTTTTTGGCTGAAAATGAGGTGACCGTTAATTCTGAGCGATACGTTGCAATGATTCGTAACTTTCTCACAGCACAGTTTCCCATCATTTTTTTTACACACGTTTAGAAATCCGATGGAAAAATGAATCGAGTAAAACATTGCAGTATCGGAAAAGTGCTTATTTTTTAAAAGATGCTCAGAGGTAACGGCCAATTTACACAGTGATTGCATTAATGTATACCGATTACTACAAAAAACCAGATACATACTAACATTTGTGCATGAGTGTTTGCATGAAGATATTGAACCAGCCTGCTTTCTTTCCACAACATTATTTAGTTTAATATTCAAATTTTAATTGGTTTTCATGAACCTTGTGCGAACGATCCGATAATATATACGAGCACCTATCGAAAATTTTATTGTCAATTTATTTTCTATCTCAATTTATTGCTTGCTCCCGCATGAGATGTAAATGACCGAAAACTCCGCTCCCCGCAGACACCCGGGCAGCCTTTAACTGCTTCATCCCGCGGCCGATTTAACTGGGCTGTGACAGAAGAGAAATAAACAGAGCTGTAACGCCCGCTGCGAGCCTAAGGTACTAAAAATTCCGGCCCGAGGTTGTTAAACCTATAAAGTGCGCTTTCAGCAGCGATAAATACGCTCCTATGGCATTGTGCAACGGATGTGGTGCAAGAAAAACTCTAGGATATTCGATCACCCTGATCCGGCTCTAAATATAGAGAATATTGGTTTCAAAATAGTCGATTCCTACACTGCATTTATTTTTTAAATTGTGAAACTATGGTCCAAAATTGTTGTCAGTGATTTCTGATTCACGCCGAATTCAACGGCTGCGCCGCCATTTCAAAAATGCAACAAACCATGACAAAGACAAACACATGCACACTCTCATATATTGCAGGTACATTTTGTGCAGAATATTTTGAGCAGCTCTCGCGACTTTATGTTCCAAATGGCAATGATTTCGTAATCCAGCGCTCCACCGAGGCCGCTAATTTCATCTGTGCAATCTGTTCTTTCGAGTTTAGAATCGATGGTTTGTACAGATAGCAAACCATGCGTCATTGTTAGCTGTGGGAGTGGCACATTCAACAAGTGTTAGGTGCGGTGGTTTATCCACCGTTTCGGTTAAGTTTAGTGAAATCCTTCAGCTTAGTTAGGTTTAGTGTTTTTTGGGGATATGATTTGAGTAGCAAACGCAAAATGATGGCGAGCCCTTTGGACCTATGTCAATATGATAATTTAAACACATGTCAGTGTGATATTTGACATATGTCATCTTTGATAGAAAAGTGATAGCTGGGCTTACAAAAAATTCGACAAAATTTACAACAAAAAAAAACGAAAAACAAAAATGACGACCTTCTGAATCGAAAGAAGATTTTGTTTCGAAATTTTCAAAAACAAAAAAAAAATAACTTGCTGTGTTACCCTGGCAACCAATTTTATTAATTTAATTTTCAACTTCTTTACCTGTACCTTATATGCCAATATTCTTTTTTCCAATAAGTCTCGAATGACCTTGAATATATCAGTCAAGATTACCGAAGAGATCGCTTCTTCAGTCGGTTTATCAAAAATGCCCCCTTGTTTATTTTTTTGCAAATACCGTCAATATACTCTGCCCAATCAATGTTCTTATCAGCCTCAATTGCTAAAAAGCTGGCTAAGTTTAAAGACGAGAGTGGGTGTCCCTCAAAATCAAACATACAATGGTTTGGTTTTCTGTATTTGTAAAAAAAATTCTGCTGATTTTTTTTAATAATTAAGCAACAGTTTGCTGGATTTACACCAGGCAGAGATTTCCTCAAAACAAATCAAGACTTTGCATTGGAGATTTGATCGAGATTAGGATCGGAGATAACGGCAGAGAGCCATCACATTTTTGCGCCGCAAGCAGAGTCTGCCAGGTGGTTGTTAAAAACCGTAAAGTGTGTTCTAAAATACTCCCCTGAAGAATGCTCGGGTCCATTGAAAAATCTTCAGAATATTCCCTTTCCAATTTTGACATAAAAACACCTGGTGGCAAAAAAGATTGACACAACTTATTAATATTACCCCTCACTACCAATCTATCGAGCTTCATCGAGGCAAACTTTGGATTTAGTATGTCAAAGGCACCTGTGAGATCAAAAAGCTAAATCACGGCATGCTCGTTTTTATCCGAACAGTCAAAGCAGTTCTGTGAAAGTTCAACACTAGCCTTTCTTGTGAAGAGACCTTTACAGAAGAGAAGGCATTAGGAGTAATACAGAAGTTTGTCGTTCTCTCGTGAATTATTTTTTCGACAATTTATGAAAATATACTAAGAAGTGCGATAGATCTATAGTTTTCTATATTGAATTGATCGCTTTGTTCTTCCTTTTTATGTTAATGGAATATGCTGGACATTGCATTTTGATTGGTTTATAAACTCGTACCTTAATGAGAAATCTGTATCTTAATGGATCTCATTAAAGTACAGGTAGTAGATGTCTAATTAAAGTACATACAGCAGTAGAAAATAGTATTTACTTATCAATGAATAGGTCATATGGGTAAAAAATCATAACCAATACTTAATATCGTGGGACATCTAAACAATTTTGTGTATAATACACAAATATGAGAAATAAATAATTACAATAATTTAACAAATATCTTGAAGTTACTACAAATGCTTTGATATTTAGAGTAAAATTTTTTCTCGAAATCTGCCATAAAATCGGCAGAAACCACTGCTTGTCGCCTAAAAATTATCCATATTTTCCGATCCTGGCCCAGCTTCCCATTTTGTAATCGTTTTCAATGAGATTTCAGGCAAATCTGGCAAATAAATCTACATACTTAACTTAAACGCCACCAATTCAAAATATTGGAAGACGTATTCTTCAATTCAAACTCGTAAAATTGTCGAAAACTTTGGAAATTTTTCCGGAATTTCGGCATGTTGCACTTTAACATCGATTTTCTCGTATTAACCGATCTCGTACGAACGAAAAAATGTTGTAGAATTTTTTGTAGCTTTTATAGATATCGAGGCTTACAAATCAGAGATTGTTTTTTTGAAAATAGTTATGCGTTGACTGGTACGTACACTAGAAGTAGATTTTTAAACTGAAATAAAAAGTCACCAATGCTGAATTTTCAATATAGGATCGATTTAATTTTCTGGTACGTTGTACTAATATTCTTCCTTCTTGATGTACGAAAGTTTGGTTTCTCGAGATCGGTTGTTTTCCAATAATAAATATTATTGTGGCTACCTGTCGTGGAAAAACTGGAATTAACTAAAAGTTTACATCTAATGAGGTCACCTTGTATACTGATCACTATTGCTAAACTATAGCATTGTAGGGTTTTTACCTAGATTATCGTCAAGTAGTCAGATTGTCAATAAAAAAACCCTAATTTTTTGGCCTGAAAATTAATGTAAACATGCTCTTTCAAAAGTGCATTTTTCCGACATTTTCGAAACGGAGAAGCATTTGGAGAGTTTTTCTCCTAGAAATTTCCTATCGAACTGTCGGTCGTCTGGGTTTTTCCGTTTTTTTTTTCGGTGATAAAACGGGCAAAAGTGGCCCCTTTTTCAAAAATATACGCTTTCAAAAGAAAACTACTTGCCATTTCCGATGCTCGTCAATTTGGATCGACAAGAACAATCTACCGTTGGCGGCCTCCAAGTGTGGCCCAAAAACATGCTAAGTGTAAAATTTTCACTTGCAGCCATTTTTGAAAAAAAAAATGATAAACGTAAAAAAAAAATCGATTCGGACCACGGCAACGGATACAGTAATGGGATAGGGACATTAGCAGCAAACACAGCGATCCCGCCTTTGTTAATAATCAGTCGTATAGTCGTATAATGCAAGGGGCCTCACATTTTCTACAATTCTTACTATCCCCAGTTTTATATTAGTATTTTTTCACTATCATTCATTTATATACAAAGAACACGAGACACGTGGGTGAATTGTATGTACTCTATTTATTCTAGCAGGGTTGATTCTTTGTGTTCTAACCTCAACTGCTCCCTAATGGTTAGAAAGATTTGGCAGCCAAAGCAACTCAATCCTAATAAAAAAAAATCAGGCTGGATTAGGAGCAGGATTTAATGGCTGCTCCACTAGACTGGGTCTAATCAATGTAACCCACAGAAAAATAATAGATATTATTGCTAAACCAAAGTACGAGGATGCAATGGCTACAAGGTCGGTCAAATTAGAAAAGAGTACTTTTAAGGTAAATTAGCAGCGTTGCCAAGTGCTTGATTTTTTAGGTGATATTGAAGGAAATACAAAAATGCCTAAAAGTTTTTTAATATCTCGAAAATTTTTAATTTAATTACCTAATTTTTTTCTTTCTTCTCCTCCGCAAAAAGAAATTGCTAGAAATTTTGTACAACCTTTTTTTATCTTAAAAAAATACGATCCTAAATCTAAATTTGTCTGATTTTGTTTACTATTCCTGTTTTTTTCCTTCGAAAATTCATTTATTAAGTATACTGAATAATTTGTTAGTTTTTTTTATTTATTTTCACAAATATCGTAAATTTTTCTTATTCTATTGTAATTATTCTGAAAAATAGGAGCTCGTTATTTGGCAAGTAAGATAAATTTTAATAAAAAACGCCGAGAAACAACATTGCATGGGTTAGTTTTGGTAAAAAAAAAATAAATAACGAATTCGTGTCCGTATTTCAAAAAACTAAGTTGGATGTTGACATCTTCAAGGAAAACATTGCGCAAAAATTCCATGAATTCTTTTTGCAGAGAAAAAGAAAGTAAAACATTTGATTACAATTTTTTTCTGAAATTTACAGTTTACAAGATATTGAAAAAATCAATTTGGGATATTGTTTTTATAATCTAATAATCATAATCAACTGTGCTATCATAGCCTAAAAAGATCCAAAAAAACTTACTTTTTTTACTTAACCGACCTTGTAGCTCTTACCGTTTCAAAGATAACAATAGTGATGACTTAAATTCTACACTGTGCACTGAGCGACAATTTTTTAAATAAATTTGAATTCCGCGTAAAATTCTAGAACTGTTTCATATAAAGTTATACATAAATTGACCAGTTTTCGAGATATTGGCCTTCGAAAATTTAGATTCAGTGCACCTTAACTGGCCTTGTAATATACACGCGGTAATATTTAGGGAGAATCAGTTTGCGCTTCACGGTCTTAGTTTTATAAACAGCGTCGTTTGACTTGCGGTTAAACCGGAAGGTGACAAAAGATTATTCGACAGATTATGTAAAGTAAAAGTTTCACCAGTTTCGCTCGAGTCGAGTAAAATTAAAATAAAGTGAAATGAAAATAAAAAAGAATAAATTAACAATAAATCAAAATGAAGTTCAATAAAATGAAAATGTAATTAAGTTAAATAAAATGAAAATAAAGTGTAGTTAGATCAAACAAAAATAGAGTAAAATGTCCTGACATTATTACCTATAAAACGTATCAGCCTTCTGATGAATGACAGGCAACTAAATATATTCTACACTATTTGACTGTGGTTTTAAGGTTGAATCTATATGGAAATTTTTTCTAATTTGCAATTGATGTAGCTGATTTAAAATGAAGAAGAAGACAAATATACTCCCGTTAAGTAAGTAAATAAAGCACATTTTTTGCAAAAATTTTCCTGGGCGATTCTTAAATAACCTAGCCTATTGGCTATAATTCATTCTAAATGACCCAGCTGCTAGGCTTATGAAAAGCTCATTTTCATAAGAAATTTACTTCTTATTTTGATGAATTCTACCACTTCGTCAAAAATATTTGCATCCTGTAAAAACCGTGCAACAGAGGCATGGCTGATCCGCAGTGATGTGACTACTACCTAATAGATGTATTCACCTAGTAGCTGAGGAAACTCAATTACAATTAAAAATTGCTCAACTTGGGATAGGTGATCCGACAATCAAATGTGCTCTTCTCTAATTAAAAACCATATGATGGGTCTACTACACACATGGACATATTATGCGCGGTCTAGCGACAGAAGGATGATTGATTCTCGGCGCTCTGATTACATCCCTAAGGTTTGAATAGGTTTAACAGCGAAAGCCACTAATAAAGAAAAATTCATATTGGATTAGATAATATTGCTACTGGTACTACCGAGCAGAGCGCGATTGCTAAATTATATATAGTTCTTCATCATTATTTTTCATTTACATAAATAGCACTTACGACGCCCATTATGTGCGTTCCAAAAACATCCATTGGTCTAATTATATTTTACTGGTTGGATAGTCCTAGTATCTAAAGTCACTGAATCCTAATAAAAAAAAGTTCACATGCATATGCAAGTATCAGAGTGCGACGACCAAATTTACTTTCGCCCAGCTTTAGCGAGGTGTCAGGTTTAGTGCAATGCTGCCTTTAGGTATATTTGGAAATCCGACAATATCGGATATACGCTCTTCTGCCTGAAAACATGGCAACCTGTCGCGAGTAGACTAGATAATTTTAAACTTGCTAATTACTTCTATAAACGTGACGAATTTTATCGATTGTGAGAATTTCTGCAGACAATAATCAGGTTTTGTGAGACTCTGAAAGCTATCAATTTTTCATGGCCATGTTAAATTTAATAATGCCATAAAATACGTTAAGCTTATATTTTGCACGTTGTGTTGGCACTCCTCACACGATCCTGAAAAACGAGGAAAGTGTGGGGAATTCAAGCTATTACATGAGGTATTAACACTTACAACCATTGGTAACAATGTTGTAAGTAAGCACACCGTCATAGGATTCAGATACTCCAATAAGTACTAAAGTATTATAATGGTAGCCAACCACCCTTGTGCCCGGATTTGGCACCAAGCCGATCTCTAAAAATGAATACGAAAATTTGAAAAATCCATATAGCATAATGTTAAATGTCATTCCCTAATTTGAGCGTCAATTTCGTATTTTTGCCACAATTTTCCTCCTCCCCAAAAATGGTCGTCAAAAATCCATTACTGATAATAGAGTACAATTTAACAATATATAATGTATAATAGCCTAGATAATACCACAAACTTTGATCAGCTTGAGCTTTCGGTACTAAATGATTTCAAAAAAATATATTTACCATTGAAATTAAGCATTGCCGGATTTGACAATAAATGTCTTTAAATTGCATCCATTATTCCATTAGCAAGTCCATATAAGCACCGACCATATCCGCCACATTCGTTTTTAAAGTGACGGTATGGCCGACCATGATTCCGAGAATTTTAGGTCCAACTGTAACATCTATTGGTCTTTTTGACCTGGTGCAGAATTAACGTCTCATTTCCCGGTATTGGAATCAGGGAGAGTTTCGAGACCTTGCAATCGTTTTGGTTTCTTTTCGGAATTATTTTATTTGTTTCATGTATTATGTCTAATTTGTTCGTTATACGATCTTCTATTACCATAGGGACAATGGACATTATACATGCCTAGGGGACATTTTTCATTACTATTTCGGAATCAGATTATTCAATTACTTATGGCCTTAAATATGTAGAGTTCACCGAGAAGCATCTTTTCACCGGGAACATAATTGATATATTACTTCCGGGTTATTCGGAAATGACTCAAAAGTCCACTATATTAAATGACATCATCTAGATATTTTTATTCAGTTGAACAACTTTTAAAATTTCCAAACTAGAATATAAATAAGAGGACAAAAATTTATTTTAGAGACAAATTCTATAAACGATACTGACCTTTCTTTCTTAAAAACCATCCACGAAAAACCTCGTAAAAAGAAACACTAAAAATGTGTATGTTTCCAGAGGCTTTTAAAAACTAAAACAAATTTTGAAAAATATTTTTTTTTATTTTAATAGACAAATTCTAAAAAAGATATAAGCGAGATAAAGGTTATTTTTTCCTCATTTCTTAAAATAATATAAGAAAATGCAAACAAAAGTTATTCTTTATCTTTTTACTATTGTTTTCATTAATTTTATTTTGTATTAGCATTAAAAAAACAGCATTAGGAAATATGCAACTGGTTTCTATAATTTCCAATATATTTTTTAAATACTTAGATTTACAAACATATAAAAGATACATTTCAGTAAAAATAATATTTAATTAAAAGGTCCGTAAGAAAAGAAATACGAGAGAAGACATCTTTTAAATTTTAATACACATAAATACCCATGATTTTTTTCTTATTTTTTAAAAGTATTGGAAGAGATTACAGGGAGTATAAGAGAAGCCGCAACGTGTTTTACCTTCTTTTTTTTTTCTTTATTATTTTCTTTTTAACTTGTTTATATTTTTTATATTTTTTGTTTATGTTCACATGCTATTTGCAACTAATGACTTTTTTTAAAAGAATTGCTTGAAACTAAAATATTGTAACAAAAATGTCACGTCTAACAACATTTACCTGAAAGACATTACCAAAAGATTACATATAACATGATATTTTATTTAACTTTGTTTCATTCAACAGCCAGTAAAAACTAAATTACCAAATACAAATTTTATAAAAAAGACCTTAATAATACTGATTTTTTTTAACATAGTTTAAAAAATGTATCTTCAATTAAAAAATATCCTAAAATGCAAATACTAGAAAATATATAACAGCATTTTAAGAGGCAAATCTCATTTTTAAAATCAAAAGATAATAGAAGAAGTACCTACTATAATATCTTTATAATAACCTTTAGATAAAAAAAAAAGTTACATATATAGAAAAAGAGGTTTTTTTTCACTTTGTTTTATTCAAGAATAAACAAATATTTAAACAATAAAACACACATTTTATCTAAAAACAAAAGCTATTTTTTTCCTATTTTCTTAAAAATATTTTCAAATAATAAACCATGTAAAAAAAAGTGCATACTAGAAAATATATGTGAGTTTTTTGTAAACAAAATATAAAAAGAATACAAGTAGCATTTTTTCGCTAAATGCCCCTAAAACATATTTAATAAAAACAAATTCTAGCAGATACAATTGAATTTTCAAATTGTTTATTTTGTTATTTTAATACAAAAAAGTATTAGAAATGATAAAACTGTTTTTTCTCTCATATCAGACTCAGAAATAAAATAGCACCACTATTGAAAATGTGTTTACACTAAAAGCGATACGGTTCTTACGAATAAAATAAACAATCTGTTTTTAAAATATTTCAAATTAGTGTCTTTTGTACATTTTTAAATCTTAAAAAGTGCAGATATCGCCTACCTTTTACAAAAAAAAAACGATGTGAGTATTTTTTTTCTGTATTTTTTAATATTTCTCCTATATTTTCTAATTGTTTAAATATCATATTTTTTAAAACTAGCACTATAGAGGGTACAACTAATTTTTTTTCTATTGTTAAAGGAATGCCCCGTTCACTAAAACACCTTGAAATATACCAAAAAATATCACAAAAGATCACAGCAAATATTTTCCTCTGCCAAAAATACGTCGAAAGACCTCTGACTTGAATACAAAACTGCGCCTGAAGAAAGAATAATTTGTAAACCGCCTAGCTACTGACACTGACACCCAGTATTCTTGTATATACACATAATATAATAATTATATTATTTTCTCATAGATCATAGACGGGACATAAATTATATACAGATCATTAGCATAATCTCGATTGAGTTATGCTAACAAATATTGAACAATAATGGTGCCACGTTACAAAACAACCAAATCCAGCGGCGCTAATTAGAGATAAACAGCGTTCAGCGTGTCTGAGACTGCATTTGCATTTATGGACTAATGATAATAAGCGGCCCACGCTTCTAGACTACACTCTCTGTTAAACTAAAAACGGCTTTTAGTAACGGACTAGGTTTCAACTCTGAATAAAATTATGCTTGAAGTAAGGAGCGAACTGGCCCCCGATGGCTCAACTCCGGAAAAGGATTAAAACGAATAGAATATTAAAAAAATTAAGTAAGTGCCTTGTTTAACCATCAAACATAAATGATCTTTGTATTTACAAATTTTGTCTTGGTGCTCTGGAGGTATGCAAACCTGGTGAATTTAGGCGGGACAAACGCTTCGATTTTCGTTTGACTAGTTCTGTTTTCGTTTAATGACAGCTATTAAAATACGAGAATTATGACTCGAACCATCATAGGCAAATGTTGTAATGAACGAAAGTGTGTTAATAGCCATTGCATACACTATTTTTCCTACGACCAGTATGAATGAAGAATAAGTACTTATAAGTATGGCCTGTCAAAACTTATAAATTTTAAATGTCATCGTTATTATAATCTTTGATACTGACAGAATATTGCGGTGATGTTACATTTTGATTGGTTATAAGCAAGAATCGTAAACTCTAATTTACGATTCTTGGGTTATAAGCCCGTATAGTAATGTAAAAATCTCTATTAATGAATCTCACTAAAGTACAGGTAGTAAATGTCTAATAAATCCATTAAAGTATAGGAACAGAAAATTGTATATTAGAGTACCAGTTTTATAAGGCACGTTTTTAGCGTACGCGTGCAGTGTTCTTATAGGCCGATTTTTTTTTCCATTTTGCATTTTTATGATTATAAATAATTAATATTGCTTCTATGAAATTATGGCGCACAAGATCTTAATATTTCACGTTTTTATTCTATAATTTTCATTATATAGTAATCATGTACTCACGTACTGCACATAAGATGAAAACTGATCATGATATGTTGATATGTCAAAAATCTATTACGAAACACATTTGTGTTTCGTAATGGTTTCAATACGAAAGCATATTTTTTAAATGTGTGGAAGTCATCAAGAAATAAGTATACCTTTACTAAAAAATAATAACCCTCAAAAATTTGATGAGGCCGAAATAAGCAGTCTATTGCCAGCGATTTCCAAGATGCTTGAGAAAGTTTTGTACAGAGTGCTTTCATATAATGTCTTGCCTCTTTAACTTATTATATTTTATTTGTTACAGAAAATAGAAAGTATAGAGGCGCAGATATTAATAAAAAATTGGGAATTCAAGATGGAAAGGTTAATTTTATTCAGTGGGGCACCGAGTATATTATTACATTATTACATTTTTGGATTCTGCTTGAAATTGTTTTACAAATGTTTATTCGACTGTTTTATATCTAAATTCAGTAGTAATTATTCATTTTTATGATAACACGTGAAATAAAAGAATTAAATGGGAGGGAGCATAAACATGATTGCCCTGATTAATCAATTATTTTTATATTTTGTTGAAAACCAATCTGCTAAGACACTAGCCTTGATTATGGACAATATTTTGACAGCCTGTGATGTTAGATTGGTTATGCTGTACCGGTTCTTTTAGACCTGTCTAAGGCGTTTAATACTAATGATCTTATTCATTGTATTCTAAGCTAAGCTATTATGGTTTTCATTTTCTTTTTACAGGACAAAAACCAGAAAGTTGTAGTTAATGGGATATCATCCGGATCCAGATCAGTCTTACCACGCACAGAGATCCATTTTAGGGCCACGTCTTTTATCATTTACACAACCGAAGTTTTAAATTATGTGCAAGATTGTGGGATAGTGGCTTATGCTGGCGCTACTCAGTTGTATCACTCTTTTAGATAGTACGGCGGTTAGTCAAACCAACCTTGCATTTTTGAGTAGAGCATTGAGATTTGGCACAGTGGTAGTATATACCCATACCTCACTTTTAAGAAGTGGAACCAAGTTTGCAACCACGGGAGAGCAGCGTTATAGCGGGTTGCATACCTGCCAGGGACAATTTTTGGAAAATCGCTAAACGAGCACACCCGACCTATTCTATGGGTGAGTACCACTCAAAAATATTACAGGAGATGTTCTAGAACGTAACTGGAGTATATAGCAGCCGCGTGGTGGCAGATTGCCTACCCTCAGGCGCAGAAACTAATGTAATCGATTTTGTGGTGAGTGACTCCATTCCCACAATCAAAATATGAATAAATCAGGTCCCAATGGACCCATACACGTTCTTAAATCGGTATGCTCATAAATATAATATAATCAAAATAGTTAACTTTAGGTTACCTCGGTTGTAAGGTGGACATAAAACTAAAAGATTAAGAAAAGCAATATTTATTACAAACAGACAGTTTAACGGCATCATTTAAAACATTTAGTATTCATTCCATATCGTTATTAATGGATAATATTATTCATTGTACTAGATGTAATCACGGAATGTAATAATACTAAATCTATTACCTACATCACAAATTGGGGTCATAAATATCAGACTTTGGCACTTTTTTGGCATTAATCAAGGTACTTAAAGCATGGGCAACAACAAAACTCATAGCAAAGGACTTTAGATTTAGCGCAGTTGCATTTCCTAGTGCATTTATTTTTATATTTACATGACACCGGCGTTTCTTTACAAGTCTCTTGTGCTGTAGGCTTAGTTCTATAGAGCATCCTCCATCCTTCCGAGCCGACTTTCCAGCCGCACGGTGATGGCTGGTTCCGGATTGGGGAGATCGCTTGTCTTGCATTCAGCTCCTCGTATGAAGCCCTCAGAATTAAGCAGCATTTCCTTAAACCCGCTGGAGTGTACAAACCCGTTACTCACTCTTTCCTTAAGCAGTTTGTCGGCATGACTGCGGGCAAGATCAACCAACAGCAATGCAGGTGCATCTTCACTGCATTCCTTTTCAGTATTTATTTGCTTGATCAGTCAGTTGTTCAAGTGCAACGTCACGTAATTTAGCTAACTGCTCCGATTTCTTGCCTAGACTTGAGTTAGTTTTTAAGTCTCGCACATACTTTGTCCGACAGTTGTTATGGTACCATACGCCAAGCCTACCCTGCCAACCCAAGAGTGCGATTCAAATCTTGCGGTCTAGTTACTTGGTTGCAGCGGCTTCTATCGCATTTCTAGCTTCTGTGAAAGTCAGTCTATGAGTTAAATTGACTCTTGGCCCGTGCTTTCCACAGAAAATTCATTCTATCATGTCAATAGCTGATTTCACCTCTTCGAGACTTCCCCGTGTAGCTAACTTAACGGATGGCTCGATATTTTCTTGACAACCAATCTGCATATCTCTCTAAGTTCTACCGAGCTTGGTTGAATCGCAAGGTACGAAGCAGCCCTTGTGACATTTTGGGTTATTGGTTCTTAAATTATGCTCAATGCGAAGGTCTGCATTTAACGCATCCGCGTTGGCATTACAAGGAATATTCCCTAGTTTCTGGTAAGCTTTTAGATTCCTACTCAGGATAGCGATTCCTGCATCTATCTTTGCTGGCTTGTCTAGTGATGCATCGATGAGGTCATCTCCCTGCTAAGATTTCTGATACAGTATACAGAGACCAGTCAATGACGTCCCTACTTCGCTTTCTATTCTGCAGCTTCCTACTCAGGGTAGCGATTCCTGCATCTATCTTTGCTGGCTTGTCTAGTGATGGATCGATGAGGTCATCTCCCTGCTAAGATTTCTGATACAGTATACAGAGACCGTTCAATAACGTCCCTACTTCGCTTTCTATTCTGCTGCTCTTCAACAATGGGAACAGCTGCCGTGAAAGTGTCTGTATAACAGGGACATCTCGGCCAGACTATCCAGATTCCGGGTCAACTCCGGGTCGCCGATAAGACGTACAGCTCGCTTCTGAATGAAATCAAGCAGCTCTAGGCTGTGCTTTGGTGCGGCACCTCAGATGTGTGAGCAATATTCTAAGTACGGTCTTATTTGCTCTTTGTAAAGCAAGAGAATTTGCTGCGGTGTATACAGTTTTTTGTTGCGAAATAGCGCACCAAGCATCTGGGAGGCTGTTTTGGCGATGTTAGCAACGTGGTCATGCAAGGACATATTGCTGGTGACCGAGACACTCAGCAGTCCGATTGACGAGAATGAAGGAATGGTCGATCCTGCCATAATGATGTCAGGGCCCGCCGTATTGGCCCTCTTGGTAAACGTGGCTGCTTGAGTCTTTACTGCATTGAACTGGACCAAATTTCTGTCGCCCCAAATTTTCTCCAGGTCTTGATTAATTGCTGTAATCTGCTCCTGTCTGCGGTGATAAGTCTCAGTCGCTGGTAAAGGTTTTTCTGATCTAAATTGGAAGACAAGGGTACTTACCTTATAGTAGAAAATTGGGAGCGGACTGCACCTCCTTGCATGTCTATCGCTTATACTAAACTAACTTTCTAATTAAAATAATTTTTATAACAATTGATTCTATGGCAAGTAGACCTTATTTCAGGATAAGCGAGAGAGGGCGGGTTGCGCTTTCTCGCATAGAGAAGGCGCAACCTGCCCTCAGAACGACAACAAACAGGGTTAGAAAGGTCAAGGCGTCATTCGAGAAGTCAGTCATTGTCAGTTGTATCTGTTGACATTAAAAAGGGTACTGAAACAAGAATTGTTGGAGTTTTATTAAGAACCCAAGCTTGCAATACTTCAGCTTAGCACTACAAATTCGATTTTATTAATTTCTGCGCCTAGAGGGTAGGCAACCTGCCACCACGCGACTGGCACATGGTCCAGTTACATTTCATAACATCTCCCGTAATATTTCTGAGTGATATTCACCCATAGAAACGGTCAGGTGTGTTCGTTTAACGATTTTCTCAAATTTGCCTTTGGCAGATATGCAACCCGCCATACCGCCGCTCTCCCGTGGTTGCAAACTTGGTTCCACTTCTTAAAAGTGAGGTACGGGCATGCACCACCACTGTGCCAAATCTCCATGCTCTACTCAAAAATGCAAGGTTGGTCCCTATATCGCTGACTAACCGCCGTACTAAGACTGTTCAATTCGCTTGAGGCTGAAGTTATGAAGTTCATAAACGACGAGCTGGAACGCATTAAAATGTTCTCCATTTAAATTTAAAAAATCAAATCTTATTTTTTTTTGTAATATTAAAATCCATAATTACATACAAGATCATTTAGATAATTCTTCATATAAAAATAGAAAATGTTTCTTTACTTGTTGCTAAGTCAGCTGGAAGTCTAGGAATTCTTTTGAATGAAGATCTAAGATTTACAGATCATATGAAATATTTATCTAAAAATGCATTTCCTTATTTATGGTCATCCTGACGTAATAAATGTTAATCTGAAAAGAATCTTGTGTGATTGCTCAGTCATCTCACATTTTAATTATTGTGATTTTTTTACGAAAATGCTCTTTATCATAGGACACCAAACCCACAATAATAGGATATCCCTTGGGAATACTGAACGTAATTGGCCGACCGTGGAGAATCGTAGATGGGATTATCGACAATTTTTTACAGGCCTTATTTATTTTTTCTAAATTCTAACTTAAAATTTGTCGCTCCTTCAAATATGCATAACAAAAATATTTGAGTAAGAAAAAACTTACTATTCCAGGACATAAAACAGCTATGTTTTATTTCGTTTATAATGCTATCAAGTTATATCCTAAGAAATTTCATCTGTTTAATTTAAATAAGTTTAAGTAGCGTTCCTTGTTGTTTAGTAGACAGAGGATACTCAGATAAATTTGTATCAGTTGGGTGCGTTCATTGGGAGTATATCTTTTTTTTCTCTCTTTAACTATCTGTTTTCTTGTAAATCTCTTTATGCGGATTTTTTATGTCTAAGATTGACTGGGAGTCGGATTTGGTGCTAGATTTCGCCGTTCTGGAGTTTCCTTTTTTTGCTTCATATTGCCATTTTTCGATGTTTTATAAGCATTTTTTTCTGTAATGTTTTTCTCACATCTTTTTGTTTGCTATTAAAGACGTTATGTATTTATTTGTTTATTTACATATAACATTGATTTGTTCTAAAATTAGTATATTGTTATTGTCAGGCATTTACGCTTTTCACGTTGGTATCCGGCTAGAAATTTAGTCAGGTTATGCTAGATGTTAGATATTCTACTACTGAATGGCGAGAGGATTGTGTAGCTTAGAGGGAAACGATGTGAGCCCAGAGAAGAGGTGATAAAGATAGCACTTCGGTGAAAAATATATATTTGAATTTACATTTTACCCAATAATCATAATGCGTATGTATTTTCGTTTAAGGTATGCTTGAATTGTTTATGAGTCTTGGCCACTGTTTATAATAAAGTTTTTAAGAGTTGCATTGTGTCTCATTTAGATTTAATATTGGCCATTTAATATAATTGTATGATTAAACGAATTTACCTAGTGAAGTTTAATCCTAATTATATGAAGCTTCGCCGAAGCAAATAAGACGATATGTAGTATCTTCGTTAGGCGTGCAATCTCACACATTTTAAAGAAAAACAAACTTCCTCCTTCCCGCAGTCGAGTTGGTAGTCTCCCCATAGGGAGCCCGACCACAGCTCATTATTGTTCAAAGCTAAATTGTTGCAAAAAATTTGGGAAAAGAATTAAGGGTGGGGTCCTATTTACTTTGGCGAAGCTTCATATAATTAGAATTAAACTTCACTAAATAAGTTCGTTTAATCATACAATTATATTTCAGCTTCGCCTCATAAATAAGACGATATATAGCAGTTTAAAGCAAATCGCTACAATTTTTCGCAAAAAACCCAAACTAACCCAAACTAAAGCCTCCTCCTCACTGATTAAAAAGAAAAAAGAAGAAAGAAAAGTGAATAATAATGTCTACAAAACAAACCCAAAAAAGTTACACCCGTTGTTGGGGAAACACCCCAACAAGTGTATTAACTTGTCATTCACCGTATAGTTTGGTGATAACACTCTGTATGTATGTAGTACGACTGAGCCATAATTAACCCACGAATATATTTATTCCACCTCAGGTAAACAAAAATGTGTGCGTTTAAATCAGCATATGTCAGTTCTTCACGACTCCTTAGTCCGAACCTGGATGGTCGATCTCATTAGATAAAAGAATCGCTGAAAATATAACATTATTTTCGTCACTGTTGTTAAAAACAACAATATGTCAAAGAAAGAAAGAGTATTTTTTTACCCTCTCAAATGCGATAATGGGCTCGCCCACGCTTATATTCCCGCTAAGTAAAGGGCCATTTCGTAAAGGAAATCGTTCTCTAAGTAATATATATCTATCTCCGTCAGCATTGTGTAAACAATAATGTGTCAAATAAAGAAAGAAAATAGTTTCTACCCTTTCAATCTCAAATAAATTCGGCATTTGCACCACGCCCCACTCTTTATTTGGTCTTCGCGCCAGGCGGCCAGCTAGAAGAAGAAATTAGTTTTATTAGTGCTTTGCAAACATTCAACCGAGATGCGTCGGTCCAGTCACCGTTCCGCATAAAGTTAGCGCCAAAAAACAACTAGCCCTGTCCTAGCACTGTTTGAGGCAAATGATTAGTTTTCTGAATCTGACCGATCGCGATGTAGCGGAATTTCATCCCGCCAAGTTGACGACAGTATTTCGGAATACGATCACCGAAAAAAAGAGCAACACGGTCTTTTTTCGACGGAGGCAATTGAAATAACAAGGCAGAGTTATGACTTTATGAGCGGGGCTATTTCGAGAATTCCGAGTCAAAACAAGCAAAGTAAAACGGCTCCGAACGACGCGAGATCGCTCGCCACGAACACAATACAACAAACACGACATAAACAACAAGCGGCCGTAAACGGTCGAAATTCACACATAAGGCACGAAATCATATTTTAAGCTTTGTCGTGTTGTTGGCCATATTTACATTTCTTTGCCCTCGACATGAACTGCTCGTTTTTCTCTCTTTTTTTAAATGCCTCTACCTACTCGTTGGAACAAAAGGGATTTCGATACTTAAACGCATATGAGCCATGTCTGGCTCCAAGTGGTATATATTTTATACGTTCAACATTCAATAATAATAATTGGTCGTTTGGTTTATAGGTACTTGGTTATCACGTTTTCAAAAATAGTTCATGTTCAATATGAAAGAAACAATTTATCGATGATGGAAATTGTCTTACATATTTGGAAGCACGGTATGACTTTTCAACTGAAAATTTAGTTAATAGATTAAGTTTTGTAAACATGTTGGAAACCCCTCTTTTTGAAGCTCTAGAAAATTCTGTAGATTTTTTGCATATGACAAATGAAATTTCGATAGATCAGTTATATTGATAATTTAATTTAATAAAACCATCTGTGGAAGTCATTATAGATAATTCAGGGGGGTGATTTTGCTGCAAACAAATGGAAAGAGCTAATTAAATAATTTTGACAAGAGCATGTGCAAAATATATTCAAGTTAGTATCTTTTGAATGAAGTTAAGTATACTAACTTCTACTGGTTTCGTAGAAAGGGTTTTCTCACAGAGGAACCTGAAATGGTCAGATGTAAAAAACAAATGTTCAGTCGTTTTAATAAAATTAGAATTGATGGTACAATTCAACGTTACCTAACACTGCAAATATTTCTACAGGCACATAAAAGAACGAAGAGACATTCTTGAAAAGAAAAATTTCTGCCTGTTTTGCGCTAAGAACTGTTTCCAAGGAGCTTAACGTGTCAACTTCTAGAACAGTCTATTATGCTCTTTTTGAGTCGCACCTCCGATACGCCCTTCCATTCTGGGGTACGTGTTGTGCGACTCAATTTGAGCGTATATTCAAACTACAAAAGAGAGCTGTTCGATACTCACTGAGACTAAACAGTAGAACTCACTGCCAGGATTTCTTTAAAAGATTTAAAATATTAACTCTTCCTTCCTTATTGATATTTGAATCCGTTTGCTTAATCCGCAAGCACATATCTGCTATTCCAGATAGGCCATCTCACAACTATCCCTACGGATCTTGATCTTTATCTGCCAACACGCTCAGAGTTAGTTAAAAGCTCTATACTGTACATTACAATGCAAAAAAATTGCACAATTATCGGCCATTTGAAATGAAGTCAATAACATCTTTTCCCGCATTTAGCAAAGAGCTTTGAGATCCTACTTATAGAGCCTTATACGCAGTCAGCGACTTTTTTAATTAATATTAGTTTTGAGCTTCTTACACATTGGTTTAATGATTTCATGTTTAATGTTTGTGTTTAGTGTTTAGGATTTGATGTTAAATATTTTGGTATTTAATATTTTATGTAATATTTTGACCACGTACAATTTGCACAATTGTATAAAGATTTGTATAGTTAGGTTTTTCTTTTTCTTTTTATTGTATATTTCTATTTGTGTTTTTATGTGTTTTGTACTTTAGCTTTAGCTTTGTCTACAAATTGTAAAAATTTTTTGACAATAAAGCATCTTATTATTATTATTATATTATTATTATTATTATTATTATTATTATTACTATTATTATTATTATTATTATTATTATTATTATTATTATAGTATTATATTATTAAAAATTAAATTATCTCCAAAGTATAAGTAGAAATAATTTATTATTTAATTCAACCCATATTTTTTGTTTCGTTTTGCTATGTTATTTTTTAGAATAGGTATTTGGCTATCTTCCCAGATAAAGCGGTTATTTGGGGTATCTGTATTAGAAACGCACAATCAGTCTCACAGTTTGATTATTTAATGGTTTTGTAGTGTGTTTATTTTTTCACTCTGTTAGTTAAGAAAATAATTTTTTCCATTTGGATTTTTTAATATATTATGTTCTGATTTTTTTTGCATAATCCCGATTCACTGAAATAAAAATCTGGTAACGCTGGTTGCTATATTGTTTTTTCTACTACCAGTCATTAGTTTAATTAATTTTCAAAATTTACTAAGCAAAGAGTAACTATGAACTGACAAAATTGACAAATTTTAAACTTGTCATGGTCATGACGATCGTTGATATTGACCGAACGTTGCTATAATGTTGCGTTCTTATGGATTATAAACTTTTATTTTCATGAAATATCAGTATCTTAATAAATCTCTTAAAGTAATGGTAGCAAATGTCTAATAAATCAATTAAAATATAGGAGAAGAAAAATTATTCAAATAATTTGAAGGTAGGTATATAGTATATAATAATATGCGAAATACTAGCGACAAGAGGTGAAGTGCAGTGCCTCTGAGAAGTCTGCTAATCAGTGAAACCTTTGAGAAAATGGATAGTTCTTCTGATGACGTTAATGAAACATATAATACATATTTTAGGAGTGTATTTAAATAATTTATTGTTAGAGGCATCTAGATTCGGAAACTAATGAGTACAAGAGAAATGAAAAACATGACGTGAGAGCTGAAAGCTCTCTTTTCGATTTATGAACACTCAGGTTGAGCATATTAAAATTGCGTACCATCAAGCAAGAAAAATCAAATAAAGAAAAGTAATGGGAATATTACCGAACTATGTGCAGGGTGATCCAGATAACTCTGGATCAATATGATCATTTCAATATAATTAATTACCTATTTAAATACCTGCTGCTCCTTGGAGATAAAGGTTTATTGTTCAAATGTCATTGCATTGATGTTTGCAGTCTGATTTACTGATTTATCTTTATGAGGTCTTTAGTTATTGAATTGCTGAAAATAGTAGAGCTTTACTTCAAGAATGATTAATAACGCTACAAGAACACGAGAACAGTATAGGGAAAATGTTCAGAATGGTCGAAGAGTACCATCTGTACCAACTATAATTAATACGAAGAAGTTCTGAAGTTATTACAAAAACAACATGTATCTCTAGTCTCTAGTAAATATAAAAAGGACAAAACAAAACAGCGAAGAAAGAGACCTTATTATATTGCTATATTTTCAAGACAGTCCGAGAAAATCTATCAAAGACTGTGCCAGGGATCTATAATATTGACCATGAAACAAGTGAGTTAGTTATGAAATAGTTTAGAGAACTTTAAATCAATACGGATAATACGATTTAAAAATAAGGTCAGTTCAACAATCAAACGACGAAAAAAAAGAAGAAGATATGAATTTGTTGAAATTATAACAGGAAGTGTTATCAAAATCTAAATTATTTCAATAAAATTTTTTAGATCGATGAGATGATTTACTCCACTGCCGGTATTTATATTAGGAAAAAATTGCTATATTTGATTCGATGAAAATTCACAAGCTGTTGAGCCTATGGCTATTCAAGAACGTTCCCCACTACAAGTTTGGAGCGGCACTTTGGAATATGAAGTCTTAGGTCCGGTTTTTATCCGTGGCACATTAAAAGGGTTACGATATCTGGAACTTTTGGAATTGAGCAGTTTATCCATGAACTACCACTTCAAACTCATCAAAATATAATTTGGTAATAAGACGAAGCAGCTCACTATAATATTCTGGCAATAAAAGACTTTCCAAACGTAATCATTATCAAGAGTGGATGGGTAGATATGGTACAATCAACTGGCACGCGAACTCCCCAGATCTGACTCCCATGGATACTTTCCTTTGGGGCTATTTGAAAAATACAATCTAAAGGGAAAGAAGTAACAATATTGATGAAATTCAAAAAAAAATGTCGAAGAAATAAGATATTTATATGAAAATGAGAACGAAGCAACTATAAATGCACTGGAACATCCGAAAAGAATTTAGGAGAGATGTGACGAAGTAAATGGAAACATCGACAGCATTTAATTTATACTAGAACTTATACGTTTTGTAAAATATTAGCCCACAATAAAGATGAATTAGTAAATCAAACCTCAAACATTAATGCCATGACATATGACAAAAACCTTTATCTCCAGGAAGCAGTAGGTTACTAAAGCAATTATATCGAAAAATCATATTATTTCGTAATTCTAAAGCCTTCAACATTTCGAAAATCGTTAAATTTTGATACAATATTATACAAAAAATATGCAGAATTTAATATAAAATTGAAAATAATTAAAAGATTTGATATACGTATTTCATTTAAAAAAGCAAAGGTGGCATGTACCTCGCTTTTTTGGAACACCATGCATACATTAAAACAAAGGATGTGTAAAAGCAGATGAAATCAAATAACTTGTTCAAAATATTTCTTTTAATTTCAAAAATAATACAAATACTTTCATTAAAAAGTTATCTGAATTACCCTATACAGCGTGTCCCATTTTCGACACTTTTATATGGTATCTCCGTAATTGGTGGTCCTATCAAAAAGTAATACAGGTATCATGTGATAAAACATACATTTTTAATATTTTCACTCGCTTAGGAAATACGAGTGAATATATCAATAAATTAATAATTTTTAAATGATCTTTAATTTCTTATTTAAAAGATATACAATGTGATGACATTTTCAGAATATGTACTGGGTCAGATCAGATCGAAAAGTTATTGGACACAACTTTATTATTTTTTAAATGGGACTTTTAGTATTAAACGTATTTTTTCAAATATATAACATACCATGATAATTAGTTCTCTAGCAGTTATATTTAAACTGTTTTACTATAAAACACAGTAGACAATGGAACAAAAGTTTGTTTCATAGAAACGAAAATTATGTTCACTTTCCAGTTTTATTAACATTTTACGTCAATTTAATTTTTACTTTTATGTTTGTTCATGGAAATAGTTTATCAACATTTAAAAAAAAATTGACATGATATTGATTTATATTAAAAGTGGAAAAAACGAAGAAGTGGCGCAAAATGTATATTTTGTTCGCTATGCGTAAAGACAGCAGCTATGTAAGGACATATTCCTACGATTAAAAACAAACGGTTCTTTTACAAAGCCGCAATCAAAAACCTATAATAAAGAAACCAGGGAAATTAAGAAATAAGGATCTTGGAATTTGTTAAGGCCCATAATCGATTCCATAAGAATGCATAACTTTGAATAATGGCTCAGCTCACGTAGGTTTCATTGTATAATTTGTTCTCTAATCAACTTGAAATTTTAGGAAAAAAGTCTACCTTCGTCAGTAACGCCCGGTCCTCCGTGAGCGATTTGCAGCGAACGCGAACGCGAATCAGTGGCGATGCCGTGCGACTATATTAACTTTTCGTACGGCATCGCCAGCGCTTCGCGTTCGCGTCGAATGAAACGCCAAGTCATATACGTATAAAATATAAAAGGTATATGCGCCAAGTCCTAGGTGAGCGATTTACAGTCGACGCGAACGCGAAGCACTGGCGATGCCGTACGAAAAGTTAATATAGTCGCACGGCATCGCCACTGATTCGCGTTCGGGTTCGCTGCAAATCGCTCACGTAGGACAGGGCGTAAATCGCTCACCTAGGACTTGGCCTAATCTAGAGCTCTTACGAAACTGACGCGGATTATTTGGTCAATATGGCCGATGGTAAAAAAAATACATTGAAAATGAAAGTGGTGTTTTACAATCTAGGACACAAATAATTTCGAGGTCAAACAAGAATTGTCCCCATGCTCATATTGTTAATATTACCCAATATTTGCATCCAAAAGGTGACACGGGAAGATTTAAATTTTGTCACTGGTTTTTATATAAATCGAACAAGAGCCATGTGTTTCACCAAAAAGAAAATAATTTGGTCAGTTAAATATCAAATTGCAAGTTGCAGTATTTTTAACTGACATAATACATTGGAACGCAATCAATCCCCACATGTCACGACCTATTAGTCAACAAGGTCCATTTGAAGTAAATGTAAGTTGTTTTTGCTTCAAAATCAACTGGTGTATCGCTGTTTTGAACAAAATTGCATATAGATATCTGAGCATACTCCACTGTATCATTGATAATGTTCCTTTAAATGTAGTAACAAACATTTACTTTCAACGCAATTATGTTCCTACTCATAACGCTGTTCAAATAAGAGATTTAAATACCCATTTTATAACGCAACGGTGGATAGGGACTTATGGACCTATAAGGTGGCCATCATCATCTCTGTATCTAACACCCTCAGATTTTTTTTTTGGGCGAATTAAAAACAAACTTTTTAAAGAGAACCAATTATTCAAGGTCTTTGCAAAAATAGAGCGGCTACGCATCATGAATGCTTCAAAATCCGTTCGAAAAAGATGTCATTAGTTCATTAAGGATAACGGACGAGCTTTCGAACATTTGCGGTGAATTGTGCTAGGTATTTTGTTCAAAATTTCTATATTTTTTGATTAAATTTGTGGTGCGAACTATTTTTCTTACCTTTTGCCTGTAATAAAATGTGCAAACTCATTCTAATTTTTACTTTATTTTATTCTTTCAATTGTTGTCACTAATTAAAGTTTATTTTTCATATAATGAGTGCCTACCTATTGTGAGTGCTATTTCAATAAAAATAGAATTGTGCCATCTAGCGAGTAGCTACAGAAGTTAAATACAAACGTGTATTATTATTCAGAAAAAGACACTTTTTATGCAAATAATTAAGCATATTATTTGTGAATTCAAGGTTACCAAAGTAAAATTTTACAATAAGTAAGTAACACTATCTTGGAATAAACACACACAATTATTTTGTTTTTATATATTTATTATTTTTGTTTTGTTTGTGATTTGTAGGGTTTAAACATTTGATAATATTTCGATTGTTTAAATTTGTTTTGTGCTAGTGAACTTCGTTTCGTAATTTTACTTTTTTGTATTTTCAAAATTCTTGATATTACAAAATTAATATTTTAATGCATTTCAATAAAACCAAAAAAGTATTCAAGCAAAGTATCCGATATTTAAAAGAATTTAAACTGCACATCACTAGAATGTGTTGTATTCGTAACGAGATAATTCAACAACACCATTGCGTGGGTATTGGATGAATACAACGATAACGTTAGCAGTGGCGGCCGCAATTGCGATGAAAAGAAAATATTCAAAAAGAAGATATTCAAAATGGGCTAAGGAAATAACAAAAGCAATTTTCATATGTAAATATTTTAAATGAATTACGGCTAGAATCAGGAGATAGACGAAGATACATACCTGGAATTACTTACTTTCATAACACCGTAATTCAAAAATAGGAAACTCCATGAGACTAAGAATTCCACCACATGAGTGCCTTACTGCTACATTATGATTTTTAGCGCCGCGACGACGCCGACGGGGAGGAGCTATGAGGACTTAACATTTTCTGTTGCTACTTGGACAAATTATACTAGACACATGTACTGCTATATTCTGTGTTAAAATGAGAGTATTTAAAGATAAGAACAAATTGTTTATTATTACAAATAGCAAAATATTTACATTCTTATAACATATACTAAATCACAATACTGATAGGTACAAAAAACACAACGAACCTATTTCGAATTTAAAATGTCTATTGAAAAGCCCTTATTGCCATAAGATAGTCTCCTCTATAGGCAAATACAAGCTGTTGGGGTTGACTTGGTTCATTATTTGTTACAGACATTTTGGTATGCCTCGATTCCCCATTGCAGCCTCAACCAAAAATATAGGAAATACATTTTTCCGTCATTAAAGCAGCATCGAAAGGAAGAGTTTTTCATTTGTTTCCAATATTTCTTGCCGCCACGTCAAAAGCTGTCTTCTTTTGCATTTCATTTTGCTGCCACTTTGTCTAACATGCCATTGGCTTTGTTTTTGTACGCTTTCTTGTTTCACCATCAGATGCTATTATAACGACCGAGTATTCGAACACACTGATCGACTTCACGCAGTAGATATTTTTCACCAATAGAACATAATTATATATAATTAAATAACAAGTTTTTAGGCTTAATATTTTGAAATAAAACTGGTTGGTTGTTCAACTACGCAGAATTTTCTTATACATAAATTTTATCGAAAGTGATTGATTATTGGTAAACACCTAAGGCATGTTTTTTTTAGGTTTCCATGGCCGAAGAAGAATGGATAGCCATAGGGAAAACGTTTGCAGAAAAATTAAATTTTCCTGATTGTTTGGGAGCTCTGGATGGCAAGCTCATAGTACCAACTTCTCAAAGCAGCTCTGATTATTGGAATTATAAAAGTAGACATAGTATCGTATTAATGCCAATTGCTAAAGCAAATTATGAATTCATCTCGTGCGACTGTGGCACAAAATTTGTACCACAGTCGCACATGATGAATTAATAATTTGCAGTAGCAATTGCCATTAATACGATGCTGTGTCTATCATTTGCAAGTTTATCATAAAATGCAGTGTTCTCTATGACATAATTAGATAGCCTACCATTTAATGGTAGAGTATCTAATGGTGTCATAGAGGACACTCCATGTTATGATAAACTTGCAAATGATAGTCCTCATCTACCATCCAGTTGGAAAACAGAAAACAGTAATGAACTGCTGCCATATGTGTTTGTTCAATCAAGACGAAACTTTCGCATTGAGAAGCGATTTTTTAAAACCGTTCGGACATAAAAAATTCAATAGAGAAAAAAATAATATTTAACTACAGATTATCTAGTCTAGAGCACGCCGTATAATCGAAAATGCATTTGGAATTATGGTTGCAGATTTAGGATATTCCATTCCATTAAAAGAAGGAAATATCGATAAAGTCATTATGGCATGTTGCATTCTTCATAACTTTTTGATTAGAAAAAACCAGAACAATTATGTACCTTTAGCACGGTATATTGTTTGTACTCGGCCTTTAGCTTCTTTTGATTCAGAAGAACGTAACACAGGACAAGAAGTAGAAAAGGGTCTAAGTGCAGAATAAGCAACTACAGATTTAAGCATCTGAAAAAGCAAAGATAGTTTGTAACTTATTTATAAATTACGTAGAGAGTTGGTTTTCTTTTTGACTGACTCTCTTGCTGCAGTATTCTGTATTTCTTAAAACTTATTTATCATATCTTCAGAAGTCTTTTTTATCTCTATCATAGTATTCAGTAGATTTAATGTTCCGGAGACATGGATGGCTTCGCTACATACAGTCCTATGAATTCAATTATAAAATGTTTACTATAATTTCTTGTATCTGCCATGGTTCAGCAAACTATGAGCCACAAAACATAAATTGTATTACGACGAGACACCAAATTTTTTTCGACACTGAAAAAAAAAACGTCCTTTTTAACCGCGCCCTCACACACACGGTCCGATTTGCATGAACACGTTTAAAAAGGGACAGCATGGCCGAATTTGGTTTTTGAACCGCTCCGTGCAAGAGTAAAAACTTGCACCCTTACGGCAGCCCCGTCTCCAGGCTTTAGGCCGCCCGAGGCGAGCAGGATTTGGCCGCCCCTTACCACAGACTAATTAAGGAGTCAACAATGACCTATCCGGCGAAGACGCGCCGCGGTTTTTTAACCGGTAGGGTTCGATATAAGGAGATGACCTGCAGGGTCTATATTTTCGTGGTAGATGTATTACGTGGGGGCTACCTGGAGATGCCGTGGCTCGATTTTAAGAGAAGGGGGGGGGAGGGGTGTTGAGGGGCTTTATGGAAATCGCGTGGTTTTTCGCGATATCTGGCTTAACGGGAGCTCGGAGCGAAATTTTGCAGCGACCAAACTCCGCACGGCGGAGTCGGAGTTGGCTGATTAAAAAAAAATAATAAAAAATTACCACCCTGTACACGGTGTCCCATATAAGAATGCATAGTACAGGGATCTCGCAAACCAGAAGAAGTACATAGATGATTAAATTAGGTGGGTCTTGCTGATCCCTACAACGTCATGCTTCGAAATCCGATTACTTCCGAAGATATTTGAGAACACCCGAATTTTCTCGATTTCGTTTTTATTTTTTACTGACTTTATTTGAAAAGATATGACAATGTAAATTTCACATTCCCATTGCCGCGTTTCCTGCTCTTCACGTTGATGTTACATTTTTAATCTGACGTTTCGTTTCTTGGTAACTATCATCAACTTTGTTTCTTTAATAGTCGAAAAAATTTCTTTTATTCCTAAAAAACTCTAATTTCAATCCTAAATCCAACAACATATTGCTCTTTACATTTATCCGACGTTTTGGATAAAAAAACCATCATCAATGATACACTCTAAAAAATTATGAGTTAAATTTAACTCAAAATGAACACAATACTTTGTCAAAACGGGTCCACAAAGAATTGTGTAAAATTTCTACACAAAATGTTTGAGTATCTCTTACTCATAAAAGTGTGGGAAATTTTACTCAATATTTACACAATCTAGTGAAGTTTAAAATCAATATTTCGTTAAAATCAAATATCTTTTGAGTTATTTTTCTTCACCAGCCCACTCAATGATGAGTTAATTTTACTCTATTGTTAGTAACTTACTACTAAAAATTAGATTTAATGAACTAAATTTTAGTTAAAAAATATTCATAAGTAACTCATTTTTGAGTAATAACCTACTGAAAAATGTGTTTTTTTTTAATTTGGTTTCGAGTTAGCTTTAATGTAATTTTGCTTCCATGAAACTAGAAATAATGTAGAAATTAGCTCCAAACACGATTTATTACGATTAAATCACACTCTGCTTTTTCCAACAAATGTAACGTGAACAAATTCTAAGTCTTATAATATTCACAGTCGAGGTGCTGACATTGTTGTTCTAAGCAGCGTCGCATCGGGAGAACCAGTGGCGGGGATCACATGAGCTAACACGGCCTTCCTGACAATGGGGCGTCCTCGCACCTTCCTTCTTACAAAGATTGATACTGTGAAAACAAAAGAAAAGCAAAACAACAGACAGAATAAACAGATTGTCATCAAATGTCAAAAA
This sequence comes from Pissodes strobi, assembly GCA_016904865.1. Lineage (NCBI taxonomy): Eukaryota > Metazoa > Arthropoda > Insecta > Coleoptera > Curculionidae > Pissodes > Pissodes strobi. Next base: position 74,184 of record MU186992.1, read on the forward strand.
ATCATGTAAATCTACACAGTATACAGCTTGATTTTAAATGTTATTTTTTGGCCATTTCATTGAGGTTAGTTAGGAACCCCACAGCCTATATGCTTTCAAGTAATTTTTGCTTACACACTAATTTGGGCACCATATTGTCGGAAATTTTTAGCCTGAACATAATTTCAGGGATCTTATATAGCCCAAATATCGTTTTTGGGGATCTGTACCTAAATTTTATTTCAAGGATATTGTTTACCAAGTAAATCTTGCGACCTTTTCCTAAATAATATTTACACAAACCTTATTTACTTAGCCCAAAACTGCAAATTTGGGGACCTTTGCCTGATCTTAATCAGGGACGTTAAGTGCATAGCCCAAAAATTTTAAATTTGGCGACCTTTGCCTGATCTTAATCAGGAACGTTAAGTAGGTACCTAGCCCAAAAATTTTAAATTTGGGGACCTTTGCCTGACCTTAATCAGGGACCTTATTTACCTAGCTCAAACTTGTAAATTTGGGAACCTTTTAATATAGCCTGATATAGCAGATACATTCAAACATAGGCTGGTGTACCAGAGACCTAAAAAATAAGGTAAAAAAAAACAGAATCAATTTATGCCTGCGAAGCAGGGACCTTTAAGCACAGCCTGTCATAACAGGGACCTTCAAACATTAGCCTGGTGTACCAGGGACCTCGAATTTAAAGTGAATTCGTACCTAACAGCTGTTACCTGTATCATTGCATTTTGATGGGTTCTAGATTAATAACGCATAATTGTAAAAAGTACTTAATACAGCGATTTCAGGTTCGCCAACCTAAGAAAAATTATTCTGGATTCATGGCCCTCTGAGATGGAAAATAATAAATGAATGGATTAATATACTGTTTTGCATCTCAACCCACTTTTTCGTAAGCTATACTCATAATATAGTTAAATTAAATCATATTTGAGTTATTTAAGTGTAAGTAGATAGATACGTATTAAATAAGCTGTGCCTATATATGTTACGGCACGTATATAGATGGTGGGATACCTATAATCATGACGGATTACCTAGATTACGTATTAGGTATATACTTATTTTTACGGTTAGCAAAATATTCAATGTCAAATCTCTATTACGTATAACAGCATGAGAATAAACTATAAAGCGGTTCCAAATGAATGACAAATCAGCGCGTACTGATAATACTATAGAGCCTATACAGCAATGTTAAAAAGCAAAATGGTGTCCTAACTAACAAACATTATATAAAGTAGGTAGGTAGTATTTTACTTACCGGTCTCTGTTATGAACTTATAATCCAATTCATTTTTAATGCAGCTACACCACTTTTTTCAGTTTAAACTGTAGTTTAAATATAATTTTTTCCATTTTCCAGCATCAGTCATAACTAGCACGACTCGTAATTTTCGGCCGCCTCGCTAGGATCAACCCAACAACCGATGGCAGGACAGAGTCCGGCAGAGCACGTGTATCGTTCGTGCATAGATCTGCTTGATATGATTTACACTAGCACAATAATAATTGTATGCCACTTTAATACTAGAAATTTGATCGCGCTTCGATTCCTACGTCTGCACCTGCCAGTGTGTCTTAACTTAATTAGAAATACGCATAGAATATCTACGATTGGAAGGGAAGGGATTGAATCACACAAAATTTAGTTTAAAAACCACCTAATTACCTTTTTATGAGCGTATACAGTGGCGGATTTACCCTAAGGCCCGGTAGGCCCGGGCCTAGGGCGGCCAGATTTAGGGGCGGCCCCAATCGTCAAAAATAGTATATTACGTACCTAGGCCAGTAAAGTAAGGGGCGGCTGATAGCTTGGGGCCTAGGGCGGCCGAGACTGCAAATCCGCCACTGAGCGTATATTACACAAATATAGGTATTTTTTGGCAACTAACACAATAATATGTTAAATTCACTAATTTTTTATTCATTTTAATGGGCTCACTCAAAATTTCACTAAAAATGCAAGTAACTCAATAATTTTCTTAGTTTTACTCAAGGCGATTTTTTACAGTGTATTTGATAATGTTACGAAGGAACGAAACGTCGGATCAAAAATCTAATTACGTCATCATGTAGAGGAGGCAAAATGGCAAAGGAATGTGAATTTTATTTTGATCAATTTTCTATCTACGAAATCTTGAAATTTAAAACATAATTATTTTTCTCAGATTTTAATAAAGAGGATAGATCACAATAAAATTCACACTCCTATACCAATTTTTGTCCTATACCTAATGACGTAATTAGATTTTTGATCCCACGTTTCGTTCCTTTGTAACCATCATCAAATAACAGTGATGATAGTTTTTTTCAGCCGAAACGTCGGATAAATGTAAGAAGCGATATGCCGTTGGATTTAGGATTGAAACTAAATTTTTTTAGGAACAAAACAAATTTTTTCGACTATTTGAAAAAGCAAAGTTAATGATGGTTGCTAAGAAACAAAACGTCAGATTGAAAATCTAATAACATCAACTTGAAGAGCAGAAAAAGTAGCAATGGGAATGTGAAATTTACATTGTCATATCTTTTCAAATAAAGTCAGAAAAAAATATCTTCGGAAGTAATCGGAATTTATTAGATTTGGAAACATACGTTGTAGGATTCAGCAAGGCGCAACTTTTCTCTAATTTAATCATCTTTGTATCTCTTCTGGTTTCCGAGGTCCCTTTAGTGTGCATTCTTATATAGGACCCGGTGTATATGCTTTTGAAAAATTTATTTTTATGTTAATAACATGTAAATGGACCCCTTTAATTGTTTCCGTAATAAAAACGGATATTTTTTTTCAAAAAAATTTTCGTACAAATTCACGGGTGATACCTTAAAAAAATCGAGATTTTCATTAAATCGGATATAATTCGAAAACGGTAAGAGTTATAGGTAACTTTTATATTTTTTTCATTTGTGCATGTTGGGGTTTGAAACCTTCTGCAACATGCACTAAAACGGAGTTTTATCCACAATACCGAAACAGAATTATTGCACTCGACGTGCGTTTCGCTAACCATGTTAGCATCATCAGGAGATGATTGAAACTCAAGTGGATAAAACTCCGTTTTAGTTCATTTGTGTAGTAACGGAAAGAGATATCTCAAATCGGTTTGCGCTAGTGTCTGCGTCTTAAGGTCGATCGAAAAGCTCCTATAAAGTTTTTCTATAGGGGTCCAAATAATGTAGATATTCGATAAAATGTAATTTTTGTCTCAAAATGTAACATTTTTCTTTAGATTTCGGCACGAAATAGGGAATATCGTAGGAGGATGATCTTTTTTATTTCGAATATCTTATGGGGCTTTTTTTGGGTGCGTTGAGTTCGATTTTCGCATCGAAAAGGTCGTATGAGTTTTCTGTACCGAAATATTTCGAAAAAAGTTGTTTTTTTTAATGCATTGTTTTATTACCCTGTATATGATTTTGGAAATTTTATTTGTACGTTGGTGATATGTAAGTGGATCCTTCTATCCGTTTCGATAAAAAATAAAGTACAAAATTTTGAAAAATATTTTTCTAAAAAAATTAATCTTGAAGTGGGTACTTTAGGGAGGGGTATTTGGGGGCGCGAAGTTAAAATTTTTGGACTAAAAAATCGTACAAGTTTGCTGCACCGAAATATTTCGAAAATAGGGAATTTTTTGGGGAAATTTCTATTTTTAACACCCTGTATGTGATTTAAAAACTTTTATTTGTACGTGGGTGATATGTACGTGGATCCCTCTAACCGTTTCAGTAAAGAAAGCGAAAAAAAATTTTTTTTAAATAATAATTTTTGGTTTTAACACCCTGTATGTGATTTAAAAAAATTTGTTTGTACGTGGGTGACATTAAAAAAATTTGTTTGTACGTGGGTGACATGTACGTGCATCCCTCTAACCGTTTCTGTAATGAAAGCGAAAAAAAAATTCAAAAATAATTATTTTCGAAAAAATTAAACTTTGATGTGGGTACTCTAGAGAGAGGTATTTTGGGGCGCGGAGTTCGAATTTTTGGTCTATAATATCGGACAAGTTTGCTGTACCGAAGTATTTAGAATATAGGGTTTTTTTTGGAAAAAATTGTGGTTTTAACACTCTGTATGTGATTTAAAAAAAAATGTTTCTACATGGATCCCTCTAACCGTTTCTGTAATAAAAGCGAAAAAATGTTTTTCAAAAATAGTTTTCGAATAAAATAATTTTGATGTGCATAGGTACTCTAGAGAGGGGTATTTGAGGACGCGGAATTCGACGTTTTGGTCTAAAAAATCGCACGAGTACGTATATGTAACATGCGCTCGCTCCACGCTCAATATGTGCTACATGCTGTTCAGTAATCGCTCAATCAATCGGGTTGCGTTTCGGCCACTTCCGTAAAAATTGTCCGGAATCGATTTAGGTCGATGTAGCCCGTCCCTATAAAGATGTGCTAAATCGCGATTTTTCATTGGCAGTTGTGACTGTTAATGCGATTTTTCGTTCACTGCGAATCTAAACTGCTAATGCTAATTGAGAATAGACCGTTATGTTATATAGTGGGGTTTAATTTTTTAAGGTGTTGGTTATTATTGCATACAACGCGTAATGAGCTACTTATAGTACGAATGAAGCGTTTTACATATTCATTGCGAGAGTGTTTACCGTGTTACATACAATCACATTAAAACTTTATAGAAAAAATAAAAACGGCCGCCCCTAAAAATCGGCCGCCCGAGGCGGCTGCCTCGCCGCCTCACCCCTGGAGACGGGCCTGCTTACGGAACTACAATGTAAGCATTCCAGAAAAAGGTATATGGTCTTTTTTATTTTTTTTAGCGAACGTCCAAAAACAATAGTGTTTCTAAACCGTGGTTAATATAATATTTTCTCCACTACTAAAGCATTTACAAAATCATCATCATTTTCATTCAATTCATTTTTGTAACCAGTTTCAAAACTTCCAAAGGTGGAATGCCTTTTTCCAGTAGAGAAAACACCATTGATGCTACATCACAAAGTTCCATGATGTTTATATACAATGATCCTCTATCTGTTAAAATGGTTTCCAAACCTTTTCAATTGGTAAAAATACAGAATAATAATTGGCATCTTTTAGTTCATATAATATATGATATAAAAAACAGAATTAACTGTTATGAGGTTGTGCTGAGAAAATCTTTGTTCTAAAGAATTGTCAATCAGGTGGTAAAAGTATTTATTTTGTAATTTCTCGATTATGGGTTCATCTTGATTTTCATAAACAAATTGTCTTTCTCGCCAACGAACTCGATGTCTAGGTATTGATTCAAAATTTTTATCTGCATCTATATTGGAGGCCATTTAGCCAGCATCGACAAGGATGGCATTAAAGTAATTGTCCTATCTCAAATTCTCAGTTTTATTGCCAATTCAATATCGTATAATTTTTCCGCTGCATGTGTGCTAATGGGAATAGGAATTTGAATTTTTGTATTTGTGTTAGCCCAGATACTTCATATTTTATTGAACTATCATCTATATCTTTGTTCTCGTAAATGCTAAGCAATGCATTATATATCTGACCGACTTGGTACCTCAGCGGCTTTATAACATCAATTCGACTTTGGTGTCGTTGAGAGGTTCTAAAGCTAGTCTTTTAATGTGCTTCAAACCCGTCTGAAAGTCGATCAAGAAAAAAATTAGTACAATTTTGGGACAACATTAAAGGAGGTGGCTCTTTCTTGGCTATATCATGTATTTATCTATTACTGGAGTAGTGCCTTTAAAATGTTGGGGTCAGTGGTACATAAAACCATTTTGTTTTATGGATTTTTAAATTATTTTTTTATAGATTTTTATAATGAATTAAAAAACTGCGCCCCTAGACTTTTTAACTCCGTGCCGGGGCACGGACTGACGGAGTGTTCGTCCGACCCTGCGGACAATAGGGACGGATATTTGCAACTCGAAAATGCCACAATTGCCCAGAAAAACCTTGAATACCTCATAAAAAAGCACAGTATATTTTGAAAAATAAATGGGGTCTTGAATTGGTTCATTCGTAGCATCAATATACGAACGTATATTGATGCTAGGCTACCCTAGAAATTAGCCATCCAAAATACGTCTTAATAGTTCCACAAACCGTATTGACGACCGTGACAAAAACTTGCGCGTTCCCCAGCGCTCGGCTCATATTTTACCTTGCTCTGACGTTTGCTTGATCATTTTTGAGAACTACATTCTGCTCGGTATGTCTTCTACGCGCATAATGACAATTTATATGTGTATCTCGCATCGGCAAAAACTCGCCCTGTTCTGGTTAGTGCTCTCGAAGACCGACAGAAGAAGTTATCGATTTAATTTGATGGGGACGATGAGAAGCCGTGCGTGGCCGTCATTCTAAGAGATTGCTCTGGCCGGTTTTTGTTCGGTTCGGTCGTTTTTTTTTAAGCGGTTATAGGGCGAATCTCTGCTATATCCTTGTAAACTGCTACGTTACGTAGGGCTGAATGAGAGTTGACTAGAATTTACCATGATAAAAGTAGCGTAAATGTTTATAAAAGGCATCTATGTTCTCTAAATAGCTACATAATGGTTAGATACAAATTAAAAGCAATTTTATTTCCTTCCGTGGCGACTAGAAACGTTTTTCTCTTTAGGTAATTGAAATTCCACATGCACTGTACAGGGTGTTCTATTTTCATTGCCTTTGTATAGTCTGGTCACTTTATTATATAGAAGGATGCGGATTTCGCAACAATGTGCTACTTTTTTGCGAAATTAATGATGTCATAATCCAATTTAGCAATAATGATGGATTTTCTTTAAAGTGCTCAAGGTCTGAACCATTTTCATAAAATTGATTTTCTTATATTGCTTCAACAAATCCGATTAATGTGTCACCTGAACCAAGAATTACTGT
>MU186993.1:0-16051 GCA_016904865.1 Pissodes strobi
TCTCTCTCTCTCTCTCTGCACCTGCACAGAATAGATCCAGATCTATTTTTACTGCACTTACATCGCAATTTTGGTAACTTTTTTAGTTATTTTTGTGCTACCAACCTTGCAAATATTAACAATAATATCATAACATAACCTTCCTACTTCCTAAAATTGTTTGTGTTTTTACATACTTATGTATAGCAAACTTAATGTTAATTGGACGACTAACCCAAACTAACCAAATCTATTAAAATTGGTTCTAACGAATCGGAACCGGTTCAAATGAATAAAATAAGTTGAGACTAAGTGAAACTAACCGAAAGTTGTTTAACGACTGACCCAAACTAACCAAATCTATTAAAATTGATTCTAACGTATCAGCACCAGTTCAAGTGACTAAAATAAGTTGAGAATAAGTGAAACTAACCGAGAGTTAATTCGACGACTAACCCAAACTAACCAAACCTATTAAAATTGATTATAATGTATCGAAACTGGTTTAAATTACTAAAATAAGTTGAGACTAAGTGAAACTAACCGAAAGTTAATTTGACGACTAACCAAATGTATTAAAATTGATTATAAGGTATCGGAACCGGTTCAAATGACTAAAATAAGTTGAGAATAAATGAAAATAACCGAAAGTTAATTGGACGACTAACCCAAACTAACCAAATCTATAATAAGTAAAATAAGAGACTCGATAAAGAAGTATTCACTTCTATCACATGTACTGTGCTATTCGCAACTTTTCTTAAATGCAAACTTTAATTTTTTTTATCGTTTTTTAGATGATACTGGCGTTATTAATATGAATGTGTGTGTTTAACTTTTTTACTATTATTTTTAAAGTTAATTTTTTTTATTTAATGTGCTTTGGGGCAAAACAAACCTATTTATTTATTTAACTTTCCTATTTTTTATTTTAATTAAAAATAAAGGCTCCAATTTTTTATTTAACAAGAAACAAAATAGAATATTTTTTAGAATACAACAATTTCAAAAGTAACTTAAACTATTTAAAATTACGTCAAAGCAAAATAAATATGTAATTTCAAAAAAATATTCAAAATAAAAGTTGCGAGTATCACATTACACGTAATAGAAGTGAATTCTTCTTTATCGATTCCATAAGTGAAAAGGAGTGTGAAATATATCTCTTGCGAGACGAAAATTTCATAACCTGTGTCGTGACGCGGTCTTGAAAAATCACTCTCATGCAGCCAAAGAAGTATTCACTTCAAAAACAATTGCGTTCGATTCGTTTTTCAATCCTCGATCTAGCCCGGTTAGTTTCACTTAGTCTCATCTTATTTTAGTCATTTGAGTCGGTTCCGATACGTTGTAATCAATTTTAATCGATTTGCCAGTTTTGGTTAGTCGCCCAATCAACTTTTGGTTACTTTCACTTAGTATCAACTTATTTTAACCATTTGAACCGGTTCCGATAATAGATTTTGTTAGTTTTGGTTAGTCGTGTAATCAACTTTCCTCGATCATGTGACTTGACACCACTGCACTTCTATTTGTGGGGATACATTAAAGATCGTGTCTACGTTAATCCGAAGATATGGAGAATAGGATACGGATTGCGTGTGGAACAATAACACCTTTTATGCTAAGAAACGTGCAGGAAAATATATTTAAAAGACTAAACATCGGTATCGAAGTCGAAAGGCATCTTTTTGAATATTTAGCGTAAGATAGCTTTTTAATTTTTTATGTTATTCACAATACCGTTACTGTTAAAACTAAGAAATTCAAAATAAATCGCAAAGTATTAAGAATAGGTATAGGACATACTCAATAAAAGTTGAAGGGTTTTGTAAATTCTATCATAAAGTACAATAACATGCCATTTAAGAAAAACGACATTTTTTTTGAACAGCCTGTAACATATAATTCGAATCTTATTATATGTGTCTTTTGGTTCATCCCTAAACAACATTCATGTCAAATATGAATGTTCTACCTTTAAAAACAAACGCGCCATTGTCAAGTATTTACACTAGTGAAAAGTCGATTTTTTTAGAAAAATTGAAATATTGGAAAAACTAATATGTTTAGGTATATAACATTATTAATAAAAATGTATTGAATCTTATACAGAATTCAAAATAAAATAATAAATAGTGTGTTCCATTTAAAAAAATATATGTTGTATCCGCCACACTTTTTTGAAGCACCCAGTATGGTTAAAGCTATTTTTAAATTGTGCATCTCGACATTCCCTACAACTCTCGCATTCAACATTTTTCTGTAGTTCCCAAAACCAATGAGATAATAGACTTTACTCTATCGTTGACTCACCCTGTACAACATTGAGTAGTTTTTTACTTGGGCTATGCCATCTCGTAACTTTTGTCTACAACATTAATAAAGAGGTAAATACTAACATGCCCTACAGACGTTACGGTATGTCGTCCTACATATTAAATTGCAAATCTGATACCTAGAGTATATTCATTTTCTCTAGACACGGTCTCGGACCAAACTAATACTAGTAGAGTGCTACTTATAACTTATTTTTACTTGTGTGGGCACCTCGGAGTTACAAGCTGAAATTTTCACAGAATGAAGGTTTTATTATATTAATTCAAAATCCGACGGTAATAAAAAATCATAACGGGCAAAAGGGTGTACGTGTAGGATATTATTGCGAATGTTTTCATATAAAATTCATCTACATTTTTGCACAATGTATATTTTTATCATTGCTTGAAATATGCAGATTACATTGGCCCTTACGGCAAAACAAATAAACAAATTGAAATATCTGCCTTCGAACGTGGGCAAAATCTGATTGAAATATACTCATTTTTGTATTCACCTCGCATTCTCTCCGAAATGAAGGCTCAACTCAAAGATTTGTATTCTTGCAAAAAGTTTGCCTTAAGTATTTAGAATACATAGGTGCATGAATACATTTTTTTTTCTCAAATGGTAATGGAAAAATAGAATTAAATGTAAAAAGGTAATTTTCTTCTAGCCGCGACCGTCCGATCTCGCGCTTCCCGAGTACTCTCGTATCTTACTTTTCTCCATAGCTTCCTCTTTCTCGCGCCTATTGTACAATACAATAAGTGCTTTTACACCATTACGGGTTAGAATACTAATAATAATAATAGCTATTATTAATTGAATAAAGTCAATGAAGACATTTTCGATTATACTGAAATTTATTTTTCCTAATAAGGTAATAAAGAGGTAGAAAAAAAATCATATATTAAATGCAACTGCTATTAAAAAAAGACTAGCTTTTATTCAGAATAGAATAACTCAAAATGTAAAAAAAAATCTTTATAATATCAAAATATATTTATCTTCAGTGTCTATATCTTCTTCAGGAATAGACATAATGATTTCAATATTGCCTTCCAGTAATTTTTTTTGCATGATCCTATGCAATCTATTTAATTTCTTCTACGTGTACAAGCTTGCTTCCATACAATCTAATAAAAAAATATTTGATTAAGTTTTATTATGTACCTATTTAATCTAATAATAATTTACCTTTTTTTACATCCACATGCAATAAATACTTTTACATCCAAAGGAAATGCTGGTGTTGTTAAAATTGGGGATAATTTGGATATCACCTGCCTCCTCAAATTTCCGTCCGCATTCTGTCACCTCTGGTAATAGGGGATTTGGTTCTAAAGAACTGAAGCACACCTTAGTTTGATAATGTGCCCTCATACTGCGAAATTTTAAACTATTTTTTGTAGGGGCTACTTTTTCAACTAGCGATGAAGAGGCCAATAGTGTCCTGAAAATATTAATAGACGAAATGGTTGGATTTGTTGAAAATAATTTTATGATAAATTTCTCTATTTTATTGAACATGCCATCTGAAAATTTCTGGACTACAATACCGTCTAAATAATCGGAATAATTTAGATAAATTTTCCAACATTTTATTTTTCCTAATCCTGAAAACTGACTGGTTGTAAGACAACCCGTTAGAGCATGAAATGCAGGTAATTTTTTTGCAAGTTTTTCTTCTAGGTTGATGTCATGAACAGCCACATATCGCACCGAATTTCCTCTTCCACAATTTACCTCAAATTCTCTAGAAATATATATTTTTAATATGTACCAGAAGTACAAGTACATCAGTGTCATTGGAGTCCACTATCCATGTCAAATAACACATACAATGTTTAGCAGAGAGTTTAATGCAACAAAATCCTAGTATCAGCTTCTTCGTGACTATACACGATAGTAATTTGTTGTCAATTGGTTCGCAGTTTGTTTTCTTATGAAAAATATTGATAAATCCCCCACTATAGTTGCGAACTTGAAATTCGTTTTATGAGAGTGCTCGTCCAGATAAAAGGTTCGTTAACTGTTTTTTTAACAAAAAACAGAGTGGATAAATAAATTCCACTATTTTGGATGTAAAAAGGTAACTTATTATTAGATTAAATCGGTACATAATAAAACTTAATTAAATAATTTTTTATTAGATTGTATGAAAGCAAAGTTTGTACACGTAGAAGAAATTAAATAGGTTCATAGGATCATGCAAAAAAATACTGGAAGGCAATATTGAAGTCATTGTGTCTATTCCTGAAGAAGATACAGACACTGAAGATAAATAGATTTTGTTATTATAAAGATTTTTTTACATTTTCATTTTTTCTATTCTGAATAAAAGCTAGTCTTTGTTGTTTGTTGCATTAAGTATATGATTTTTTTCTACTTCTTTTTTACCTAGCAGCGTATAGGAAAATTAAGTTTCAGTATAATCGAAAATGTCTTCATTGACTTTATTCAATTAATAATAGCTATTATTATTATTATGAGTATTCTAACCCGTAATGGTGTAAAAGCACTTATTGTATTGTACAATAGGCGCGAGAGAGAGGAAGCTATGGAGAAAAGTGAGATACGAGAGTACTCGGGAAGCGCGACATCGGACGGTCGCGACTAGAAGAAAATTACATTTTTTACATTTAATACTATTTTTCCATCACCATTTGAGACAAAAAAATGTATTCAGGCACCTATGTATTCCATATACTTAAGGCAAACTTTTTGCAAGAATAAAAATTTTTGATTTGAGCCTTCATTTCGGAGAGAATGCGAGGTGAATAAAAAAATGAGTATATTTCAATCAGATTTTGCCCAGGTTCGAAGGGAGATATTTCAAATTTTGATTTATTTTGCCGTAAGGGCCAATATAATCTGCATATTTCAAGCAATGATAAAAAAAATAATTCGTACAAAATTTAGATGAATTTTATATGAAAACATTCATAATTTAATATTCTACACGTTCATATAATAATCTCGATTTTTAGGTATACTGCGCTTTTGCCCGTTCTGAATTTTTATTACTTTCGGATTTTGAATTAATATAATAAAGCCTTCATACTGTGAAAATTTCAGCTTGTAACTCCGAGGTGCCCACAAAAATCATTTATAGAAGGCTTTTACTGCGTTGGACATTCTACTATACAGCTAGCTACTGCAGTTCTTATTATTGAATCTAAAAAATATTATTGTTGATTGACGAAAAAGGAGAAAAATTGGGAAATGCGGAAAGAACTATTCGCATAGGGATATTGTTGAGAAAACTAGAGCAAAAAGAGCCTCTCCATTTTAAAAAATAAATAAAAATGAATTACTATACCTATACATACCTCGTTACTAGCTTTAAAATTAGAGATAAAATTACGCAGCTATCTGCTGAAGAAAAATTACTTGCTACATAATATCTCAATCACGACCGTTGATATGATATTTTATGAAAGATCCTACTTGAATTCAACTCAACCACTCCGTATTGCATGAAATCCAATTTGTATGCACACACTATGACTATCATTAGTGCTGTAATTGCGACTGATGTTCATCTAATACGAATTATGATAGTAACGTGTTTAAGCTCCCATTTTATAAAGTGGGACAAATGAACTTCATTGGAAATTAATATTTTCGGTTACGCTAAACTAAAGTTTTAAATCATATTTCTAAAATGCTTAAAATTAATCCACCCTAATGTTAATAATTTTTCAACACACTGCTCTGTAGACTAAAGCAAACATTGTTTTTAAGGTCAAAAAGTCCATTCGGCACATTCGAGATAATACTACATTGTATTTGTGGAACTTCACTCAAGAAATGGATGCGCTTAAAGAAGAAAATTTTGTACCAATTGCGGAGAAATATCTAAAAGATTTCGAAAATTCACTCCTGAAATCTATGGCAAAAGATGGATGGGATGGAGAGGAAGATCCCAACAAAGTTCAGTGGACGATGGCAGGAGCTTTGTTTTATTCAATCGTAGTAATTACAACCATAGGTAATGTACATTTATTTACCTTTATGTCTGTAGCTGATAGGTTAGAATTTGGCATAACCATTTAATGATGCGGTGATTGCTTTGGCTTGTTTTTTTTTCTCAACAACCGTACAGTACTGTGTGCTCTATCATAGAGTGCAGTAGTGCTCTACGCAAACTAATTAGATTTAAATGTTATAATCCCAAATGTCTTTTGTTCATTTTCCTTATATAAAGTTTTTCAATAATTTAAACATGGTTGTTTATACACTTTGATGTAAAAAAGATAAATTGTGAATGAGCTCCATAAACCTTCTAGAAGAAACTTTAGAAGACGAAGACGAACTGTTTGCGCTTTCGGAGATTTATGACAGATACATTTGGTTAAAATCCAACCTTATGTTAATTTAAATAAGGGTTATCGATATATTTTAGTGGTAATTGACTGATACTCAAAATACGTGTGGACAGAGCGGTTAAAAAATTAAACAGCAACAGAAGTAGGTGGGCATATGGAAACAATTTTAAATAAAGCAGGGATTTCATCCAAGAGCTTACAGTCGATTCATTGTTCGGAAATATATAACAAATACTCTTAAAAACATAATGGTTAAATATAATATTGACCACCATTCAAGAAATAGTACAAAGAAAACAACTATCTTTGTAAGGGTTAGTCGGACTTTAAAGATATGTTTTTTAACGAGTTTTATTAAGAGGCAAGCTTGAGGAGTAAACATTTTGAATGATATACTACATCATCCTTATAACATTTTAAACCCCTTTTATTTTTTTACATTTTTTAAATTATTGCTTCGATTCTAATTGAAACTTTTTGGATAAATAAGTAAGAGATAAATGTTCCTTAAGCTTCCCTGTCGATGCTCAGATACTTCATATTGCGGTGGCACTACGGGTGTGAGTTCGAATTCTGAAAATTCAATTTTATGGGCGCCAGGTCTAAAGTAGACCGAAAGATAAGAAAAGATAAGATAAACTGTCAGATTATATTATCTATGTAAGGTAGGTAAACGCAAGAAATAAAATATACAATTTTCTAACAATCTTTAGTAGTAACTTCTGACTCCACTTAATACCCTAACCTAGTTTACATTTGGTTACTTCAACTAACACTAAAACGGAGTTTTATCCACAATACCGAAACAGAATTATTGCACTCGATGAGCGTTTCGCTGACCATGTTAGCATCATCAGGAGATGATTAAAACTAAATTTAAAACTCTACCTAACTCGCTTTTATACTAAATGTTTGCTTAATCAAGCGGAACCAATCCTGGAATCCCACTAGTCACGCTTGATCAACCAATACAATGGACTATACGGAATAGGCCCTCTATATCTATTTCAACTATTCTTACATTTAATAATTTCCATACTTTCATATGCGTCTAATAATCTCCTATCAGTTATATTATGAATTAATTTAAAATTTATTATTCCATGATTATTATAAAAAGCATGCTCGGCAGCACTTGATTTTTCTGTTCTACCATACTTTAAATGAGCTATGTGTTCCTTGAATCTCGCTTGTATAGATCTTCTAGTTTGCCCAACATATTTTTGGTTACAATCCATATACACAATTTCATATATTCCACTTCTTTCTAATAATTCAATTTTGTCCTTTGGACCACCTAATAATTTCTTAATGTTGAACTGAGTTTGGTATACTAATTTTAAAACTACTTCCTTAAAGACTTTTTGGAGTCCTCTAGTATACTGAGGATTATATGGTATCGAGACATATTTTGTATTTCCATCCTGATTGACGAAAGAAGTGGAATCACGAATGGTCTTTCTAAACAAATGCATATTAATTAGTCTATGTATTAAGTTAGTATTGAAACCATTAACTTTCGCTATATTCCTAATTGTCTCCTTTTCATTATTAAATCTTTCGCTGCTGAGAGGAAAGTTAACCATACGGTGTACCAAAAAATGAAAGCTGGCCATCTTGTGTTGGTCGCAGTGGAAGGAGTCATTAGGAATATATCGGTTAGTGGTGGCAGTACTTTTTTATAAATATCAAATTTTAGTGTGTTATTATCATTCCTAATCACCAAAGTATCCAAAAATGGAAGTTTGTCATTGTTATCGACTTCGTAAGTAAATTTAATGGCGGGGAAACGCTTATTTAGTTAGGCTACAAAATCTTCGACATTAGCGGTCTTTGTGTCGAAAATCGCGAAAATGTCATCCACATACCGGTACCAAAGCCTTGGAAAATATTCGAACTCCTGACTGATTCCATTTTCAAATTTACTCATGAAAAGGTTAGCTAAGAACGGCGATAAACAGTTGCCCATTGCCGTGCCTTCAAACTGTTGGTAATAGTTATTTTTATTTTGAGAATAATTTTGATCCATGCAAAGTTTGGTTAAGGTTAAATATTCTTGTTTGATTTCGTTATCAAAACTGTTCATCTCAAGTAATTCACCAAGGTGTTGCAAGGTCTGTGCAATTGGTACACTAGGAAACAATGAGCAAACATCAAACGAGATTAAAATTTCACCTTTAATTTTGTTTATGAAATCTAAGGAATTTAGTACTCCTGAATTCTGTTGTTTTATGGGTAAATTTTCAAATTGGTTTGCTAGCCACTTGGATATATTATAAGTTGACGATCCTATTGCCGAGACTATGGGACGCATTGTCTTCCCAGGTTTATGAATCTTGGGAAGACAATATAGTTTCGGCATAGTACGATTGCTCACAGATAATTTGTATTTAATTTGATCAGAAATAAGGTTGCTATATTTCTTCAAAGTGTTTTTAACTTGTGTTACCATCTTAGATAACGGATTCATTGAAATTTTGTTATAGGGCCCGGATTCTATTAAATTACAAACTCGTTGAAAATATTCGCTTTTGTCTAATTTAACAGGATGAAAATACAAAATATGTCTCGATACCATATAATCCTCAGTATACTAGAAGACTCCAAAAAGTCTTTAAGGAAGTAGGTTTAAAATTAGTATACCCAACTCAGTTTAACATTAAGAAATTATTAGGTGGTCCAAAGGACAAAATTGAAATATAAAAAAGAAGTGGAATATATGAAATTGGATGCATGAATTGTAACCAAAAATATGTTGGGCAAACTAGAAGATCTATACAAACGAGATTCAAGGAACACATAGCTCATTTAAAGTATGGTAGAACAGGAAAATTAAGTGTTGCCGAGCATGCTTTTGATAATAATCATAGAATAACAATTAAAAATTTAAAATTAATTCATAATATAACTGATAGGAGATTATTAGACGCATATGAAAGTATGGAAATTATTAAATGTAAGAATAGTTTAAATAGAGATAGAGGGCCTTCCGTATAGTCCATTGTATTGGTGGATCAAGCGTGACTAGTGGGATTCAAGGATTGGTTCCTTTGGTTCAGCTTGATTAAGCAAACATTTAGTATAAAAGCGAGTTAGGTAGAGTTTTAAATTTAGTTTTAATCATCTCCTGATGATGCTAACGTGGTTAGCGAAACGCGGGTCGAGTGCAATAATTCTGTTTCGGTATTGTGGATAAAACTCCGTTTTAGTGCATGTTGCCGAAGGTTCCAAACCCCAACATAATTTGGTTACTTTAAATCTAGGTAAGATAAAATAATCAATATTTAATATTAGTACGGCGGTTAGTCAGCGATATTGGGACCAACCTTGCTTTTTTGAGTAGAGCATTCAGATTTGGCACAGTGCTAGTGCATGCCTATACCTCACTTTTAAGAAGTGGAACCAAGTTTGCAACCACGGGAGAGCGGCGGTATGGCGGGTTGCATATCTGCCAAAGGCAAATTTGAGAAAATCGTTAAACGAGCACACCTGACCATTTCTATGGGTGAATATCACTCACAAATATTACGGGAGGTGTTCTGAAACGTAACTGGACCATGTGCCAGTCGCGTGGTGGCAGGTTGCTTACCCTCTAGGCGCAGAAACTAATAAAATCGATTTTGTAGTGCTAAGCTGAAGTATTGCAAGCGTGGGTCCTTAATAAAACTCCAACAACTCTTGTTTCAGTACCCTTGTTAATGTCAACAGATACAACTGACAATGCCTGACTTCTCGAATGCCTCTTTGACTTTTCTAACCTTGTTTGTTGTCGTTCTGAGGGCGGGTTGCGCCTTCTCGCATAACTCTCGCTTATCCTGAAATAAGGTCTATTTGCCATAGAATCAATTGTTATAAAAATGATTCTAATTAAAAAGTTAGTTTAGTATAAGCGATAGACATGCAAGGAGGTGCAGTCCGCTCCCAATTTTCTACTATAAGGTAAGTACCCTTGTCTTCCAATTTAGATCAGAAAAATCTTTACCAGCGACTGAGACTTATCACCGCAGACAGGAGCAGATTACAGCATTAATCATGACCTGGAGAAAGTTCAAATTTGGGGCGACAGAAATTTGGTCCAGTTTAACGCAGCATAGACCCAAGCAGCCACGTTTACCAAGAGGGCCAATACGGCGAGCCCTGACATCATTATGGCAGGATCGACCATTCCTTCATTCTCGTCAATCGGACTGCTGAGTGTCTCGGCCAGCAGCAATATGTCCTTCCATGACGACGTTGCTAACATCGCAAAATCAACCTCCCAGATGCTTGATGCGCTATTTCGCAACAAAAACCTGAATACACCGCAGCAGACGCTCTTGCTTTACATAGAGCAAATAAGACCGTCCTTAGAATATTGCTCACACATCTGAGGTGCCGCACCAAAGCACACCCTAAAGCCGCTTGATCCCATTCACAAGCGAGCTGTCGACTCGGAGTTGACCCAAAATCTGGATAGTCTAAAACATCGCAGACATTTGTCCGAAATGTCCCTGTTATACAGACACTTTCACAGCAGATGTTCCCAGGATTTGGCCCGCCTCATCCCGCCCCGGCAATGCCTTCCAGACAGTCGCGACGGACACGGCGGGAGCGCATCAGTTCGTCATACAACTGGAAATACCTAGAACATCGCTTTACAAGATCTCCTTTGTCTGGCACACTGCATCACTGTGGAACTGACTCCCAGGACATCTGTTTCCCCCTAATTACTACCTACAGCTAATTAAGAACCGGGTCAATCAACATCTTCGCACACGCACCGCTCCTCGAGCGCCATAGAATCTCCCTTTAGTGTGTGCCACTGTCATAAAAAAATCGGTTATTTCCTTTCTGACAGATTTAATATCATGAAAGATTAAATGTCTTTGTTGAAGAGCAGCAGAATAGAAAGCGAAGTAGGAACGTTATTGACTGGTCTCTGTATACTGTATCAGAAATCTTAACAGGGAGATGACCTCATCGATCCATCACTAGACAAGCCAGCAAAGATAGATGCAGGAATCGCTACCCTGAGTAGGAATCTAAAAACTTACCAGAAACTAGGGAATATTCCTGGTAATGCCAACGCGGATGCGTTAGATGCGGGCCTTCGCATTGAGCATAATTTAAGAAACAATAACCCAAAATGTCAGAAAAGCTGCTTCGTACCTTGCGATTCAACCAAGCTCGGTAGAACTTAGAGAGATATGCAGTTTGGTTGTCAACAAAATATCGAGCCATCCGTTAAGCTAGCTACACGGGGAAGTCTCGAAGAGGTGAAATCAGCTAATGACAAGATAGAATGAATTTTCTGTGGCAAGCACGGGCCAAGAGTCAATCCAACTCATAGACTAACTTTCACAGAAACTAGAAATGCGATAGAAGCCGCTGCAACCAAGAAACTAGACAGTAAAATTTTAATCGCACTCCCGGGTTGGCAGGTTAGGCTCGGCGTATGGTACCATAACAACTGTCCGACAAAGTATGTGCGAGACTTAAGAACTAACTCAAGTCTAGGCAAGAAATCGGAGCAGTCAGCTAAAGTACCTGACGTTGCACTTGTACAAGTGATCAAGCAAATAAATACTGAAAAGGAATGCAGTGAAGATGCACCTGCATTTCTGTTGGCTGATCTTGCCCGCAGTCATGCCGACACACTGCTTAAGGAAAGAGTGAGTAACGGGTTTGTACACTTCAGCGGTTTTGAGTTAATGCTGCTTAATTCTGAGGGCTTCATACGAGGAGCAGAATGCCAGACAAGCGATCTCCCCAATGCGGAACCAGCCATCACCGTCAGTGTGCGGTTGGAAAGTCGGCTCGGAAGGATGGAGGATGCTCTATAGAACTAAGCCTACAGCACAAGAGACTTGCAAAGAAACGCCGCGCCGGTGTCATGTAAATATAAAAATAAATGCGCTGGGAAATGCAACTGCGCTAAATCTAGTCCTTTGCTATGAGCTTTGTTGCTGCCCATGCTATATGTACCTTGATTCATACCAAAAAAAGTGCCAAAGTCTGATATTTATTACTCCAATTTGTGATGTAGGTAATAGATTTAGTATTAGTACATTCCGTGATTACATCTAGTACAATGAATAATATTATCCATTAATAACGATATGGAATTAATGCTAAACGCTTTAAATGATGCTGTTAAACTCTCTGTTTGTAATAAATATGGCTTTTCTTAATCTTTTAGTTTTCTATCCACCTTACAACCGAGGTAACCTAAAGTTAACTATTTTGATATTATTATATTTATGAGCATACCGATTTAAAAACGTGCATGGCTCCATTGGGATCTGATTTATTCATATTTGGTTTGTGGAAATGGAGTCACTCACCAAAATCCCTAGCTTAACACTACAAAATCGATTGCATTAGTTTCTGCGCCTGAGGGTAGGCAATCTACCACAATGCGGCTGGTACATACTCCAGTTACGTTCCAGAACATCTCCTGTAATATTTTTGAGTGGTACTCACCCATAAAATTGGTCGGGTGTGCTCGTTTAGCGATTTTCTCAAAATTGTCCCTGGCAGGTATGCAACCCGCCATATCGCTGCTCTCCCGTGGTTGCAAACTTGGTTCCACTTTTTAAAAATGAGGTATGGGTATATACTACCACTGTGCCAAATCTCAATGCTCCACTCAAAAATGCAAGGTTGGTTTAACTAATCGCCGTACTATATGACTTGATGAAGACCACAATATAATGAGATTGCCAACACTGCCGTATAAAGCAAGAATCAAAAAAATCCAAATTTAAAGGTTTTGGCTAGACAACTTGTTTATTTTAAAATAGGTTTTTAGATTACTTTTTTAGATTAGACCCCAAAGTGCTGTTGTTTTTTTTTAACTTAAACATTTTTGTGTCCTCTTTTTAAGGATATAAATAAATATAGAATAAACTTACTAAGTATCTATGTTTTTGATAGTTTTTTAATTACTGCATTTAACAATCGCCCTGATATGCAAAAAATCAAGTAACTGGATTTATAATTTACACTACAAGGGGATAAGCAATAAAAAACTTACATACATAGATTTAAAGGGCAATAGAATTTCTAAATTGGTTTATTAAAATAAAATAACACAAGTAAGAGATTTTCTGAAAAACTAATTTTTATTTTTAATAAGTGAAAAGAGTATTCCAACATGGCAACCAATATTGCAACTTATATTTTTTACAAAAACAGTATATGTAAAGTATAAAAAACTAAAATTTTTCTCATAAAGATTCAATAGTAGTTATTATTACCTAAAAACAAGACAACTAATAGTGCAAATAGTAATTATTGCTTAAAAACTCCAGTATTTACCGCTTCACAGCGGTTTTTTAAGTTTGAGCAGCTGGACTTCCTGTCATCGACATCTTCTCTACTTGGCAAAACTTTCCAAAAAAATTGTTTTCTTGGTGACATATGTATATGCCACCAAGAGAACATATAATAACAATAAGATGCTTTATTGTCAAAAAATTTTACAATTTTATATATTATATAAAATATTAAATATCGAATTCTAAACACTAAAGACCAAACATTAAACATTCAACATTAAATCATTAAACCAGTGTCTAAGATGCTCTAAATTAAGTATTAATAAAAAAGTCGTTTACTGCGTATAAGGTTCTCTCCAGTATGTATGATCTCAAAGCTCTGCTAAAAACGGGAAAATATGTTATTGACTTCATTTCAAATGACAGATAATTGTTCTTTTTTAGCATTGTACAGTATAGAGCTTTTAACTAACTTTGAGCATGGGGTTGGCAGATAAAAAGTGGCAGTGAGTTCTACTGTTTAGTCCCAGTGAGTATCAAACAGCTACCTTTTGTAGTTTGAGAATACGCTCAAATTGAGTCGCACAACACGTACCCCAGAATGGAAGGGCGACTCAAAAAGGGCATAATAGACTGCAGTTGACAAGTTATGCTGTATTCCATTATAACGCTTTTTCGTGTCCCTCTAACAGGCGCAAAACCTTCACTCCAGCTTAGAAGGAACTGAGAGTGAATAATTTCAAATTAAAAGAAGAATAAAAAATTTGAGAATTTAAAATTGAAACTCAAGGTTTTTACGTGTATCGATACGTAGGCTAGAACGAGTTGTCGTCTAAGCGTACAAATTAGGCCCTAGCTCAAATGTCAGAGAGTAGCGGTGGGTTTATTTATTTAAGGCGCCGCGAGCTTGTAGACGGCACAAGCAAGAAATACCCTAAAGTTGAAATATGGAACTCGTTTTATCTTAAGCTCCACGACAAAATAAAAAAACCTAAAAATAAGTTAGAAATTAAATCAGATTTGAATGCCAGAAATTTATCACTATTAACAATAGACAAATAAAGCAAATACTCAGATATTAATCAAAAACCAAAGTCAGTAATAAACGATAGCAATAAAGGTAAAATCAGTAAATCTAGAACGTTTCAATTATTGAGCGCAAGTAATAAAAATCAGATACTTACTACTTCTTGCGACTTTCTCCTCTGGAATGTTACCACTTAAGGGGAAGTTCAGGAAATTATAACTAAATGAAAACAGGTGAATACGATAAATGGAAAGTTAGTGTAATGCTATTAAAAGAAATATATCATAGCTGATCAAAAAAAAGGGATGAGAAAATGAATAGTGATTCTGGCAGATTAATTTTTATTATAGCAACTATACTTCGAAGAGAAATAGTAGGCTTTACTCGGTTACTTGATGGAGTAAATCACATGCTTTACCTAAGCAAACGCCGAAATATTTAAGTGTAACCTATGATGGATGCGTTATGCAATAATAAAAAAAAAACGTTAAGAAAATATAAACGAAAGCCAGCGATACTGCAAATAACTACTCGTTATGAAAAAATTCAAGTAACTGAAATAATAACACGTAATCAATGGTTAATTAACGGACCTAAAATCATGATTTGTTACAAAGCCGTATTACTTACTAACTATGTATATTTGGGTATCAGTTATGATACGTTGGTAACAGCAGCAAAATGAAAATAACTAGTCCCACCTGGCGTTATTGTAACAATCAATCAATTATAGAATTTAACCGTATGTTAAATTTAAACGTAAGTACTCCTCGGTCAAGTTACCGGTAGGACAAAGCTAATGAACGGTTTGTTTGGGAGAAAAAACTATACCAAATGTAATAATAAAAATTAAAGGATAACGCAAAATCTACTAGGCCGTAGCAACAATAGTAGTTATCAAAAAAAATAATGTTAAGAGTTCGTAGGCTAATTACCCGGAATTATCACAAAATATATATAAAAAAACGCAAAAGTTTTCACTTCAAAAAATGTTCTGTGTGCTTAAGACCACACGATAGAAGTGAAAACTTCAACCAGCGGAGTCATCGTTTGTCAGAATTTCGGTCCGAGCCTTCGTTGCAGAGATACGGGCGAAAAACGGGTTTTTCCCCAAAATCCCCCCTTAAATTAGA
>MU186993.1:16061-31868 GCA_016904865.1 Pissodes strobi
TAATGAGAATATTGACATATTGACAAAAATGTTCCTTGATTTTGATGGGACTCTAGACATTTACGTATGAAACCAACAGTGCTCCATTCTTAAGCATCATATGCTTGATCGAACTAGCATACTCCAATAGTAAGACTTATCCAATGGCATCAGACGCGCTGATTAATCACTGCTGCATTGGTGATATTCTATGCGTATGTGACTCATAAGAGAATTAAATAAGGTTTAAGACTGTGTGCACGTGGAAGTAATTGAATTGAAACTTTGTATTTCGTGCAAAATCTTTAATAGTAATAAAATGCAGAGCGCTTTCGGCCCTAGGCCATCATCAGTGCTTCTTTGTCAGGAACCAGCACAGTCGAGTCAAACAATCAAACTCCTGGACACCACATAGGTTAAACATTGAAATTAAAATCAAATTAAAATTACATCACAAATCACATAGAAAGAGGGGGCTATTATAGCCCATTATTCATATTTTGAGAGGCTACATCTTTAACGACTTAACCCTTTGCGGGCTTTGGATGACATTGTTGCTAACATCGCAAAAACAGCCTCGCAGAAGCTTGGTGCGCTATTTCGCAACAAAAAACTGTATACGTGCGTCGCAGCCGCTGTTCTTGTTCTAAAAATCGCAAATAAGACCGTGCCTAGAATATTGCTCATGCATTTGGGGTGCCGCAGCTAAGCACACCTTAAGCTGCTAGATTCCATTCAGAAGTGAGCTCTGCGTCGCGTCGGCGATCCAGAGTTGACCCGGGATCTGTATAGTTTGGAACACCGCAGACATGTGGCCGAGATATCCTTGTTTTACAGATATTTTACGGCATCTTCCCGCCCGCGCCCCCCAGCAATGCCTGTCAGACAGTCGCGACAGACGGCAAGAGCGCACCCGTTCGTTGTACAACTGGAAATACCTAGAACGTCGCTCTACAAGGACTCATTTGTCTGGCGCACTGCATCACTGTGGAACTCACTCTCAGGACATCTGTTTCCCCCTAATTACAACCTACAACTATCCAAGAACCGTGTCAATCAACATCTTCGTATACACCGCTCGTGGAGTGCCATAGAATCTCACTTTAGTGTGCCAATGCCATACAAGAAAAAAAACCGGTACCGATGACAACTGGAGCGAGAGATGCTTCTCTAGATTAAAAAGAATAAATACATTTTTACGCAACACAATGGGGGAAGATAGACTCTCCGTATTGGTCATGATATGTATTGAAAATGCCTTTATATATAATATTGTAAATTAAAATGAAGAAGTAATCAATCATTTTGCAAGTGCCAAGGACCGAAGGATTGAACTAAAATTTAGGTTAGTTAGCGCTTTTAATTTTTATCATATATGCGGCAAATTATTCACCGTTTCAGTTTCAGTGACCAGTTAATAATAATCCAATTATTTCAGAGTGAAAATTTTCAAGACTCTGACCCATATTTTCCCGCAGAAATTTTCAAGCTAATTTAAAACGACTATCTTATAAACCATTTAAAATCGTAATGATTTTCCGGAAATTTGGATGCAATAGCAATGTTTGCAAATAATAATATTTGTGACACGTTTCGGAAAGTGTAAAATTATTAAAAATATTATGATCCACGGTAGAAAGGGAGCGATGCTTCTCTACCCTAAAAATAATAAATACTTTTTTGCGTAATACCATGAGATAAGATAGATTATTGACGTTGGTAATTTTGAGCATAGGGAAATCTTTTATTAATAATACGCCTAACTTTAATGAACTCGTAATTGATCAGTTTGCAAGTGCTAAAGACAGGAGAAGAGCCAAAATTTAAAACTATTTAAAACACGTGACAATACCTCTATTTCAAGCTGGAAGTCAAAACTCTAACTCACAAGATATGTATGCATGCACTATTAGCCCGTTTTATTTTGTATAACCCATAGTTATTATTTTCAAATCTGCTGCATAATAAATTCAAAGTCCAAGTTCCAAGATTATTTTCTATTTCTATTTTGTACAGATAGAATGGAACGATATTCTCAATCAATACATCCATTATTATGGAATATGAAAAAAAAACAAGCTTTAGTGCGCATAAAGCTGAACAACTATTATGTCTAGGTGTAAACTATATTTCCAAAAAAACGCCTACATCTAGATACTACTTGTATAGATTTGTGGACCTTTATTAGTAATATTGATTTTTTTATTTCCTTTTGAATGCTTTGTATGTGTACCTACTACCTATGCATTTATTTTTTTATTTTTATATAACCTTTGAAATACAATAATATATGTTACTTTGTTTTTTACTTAATAAAATATTTGTAAATATTTTTTAACCACATAGTGTCTGGCTAGACCGTGAAACGTGACTTGATCGTTGGTATATCTAAAAAAACGTTTAAAGAACGGGACTAAGGCAGAGCAGCAGTCGAATGTCGTCGAATGTCGTCGAATTAACTAGCGGATAAAGAGAGCTTGCAAAATACATTCACGACTTGTCGGAAGACATCGGGCGTTTTCGTTAGATTGCGTTCCTATTATACCTATGTCTTTAAGATGCAACGAATGGCTTGCTAGTGCTCTGCTGGTTCAGTGGTTAAGATGCTAGGCCTCTGGTTCGGCGACTCGGGCTCGATTGCTGATGGTAGTTTTTTTATTTTGTTGAGGTAATATTTGTAAAAAGATTTTTTTTTTTGATTTAGGCATGTCTTGAGTTTTCTTTCACAGGCCTGTTCGACATACGTCCCTATATAGCACTGCAGCCTGTACAGGCTTATTGTGCTGAGCCTGTGTGGTTTTATGATAGCCACTCCAATATTTTTGTGTCCTGTACGAGGCCGTACAGGTATTTTACTGAGTGTTTAATTAGTATCTCTGGGTCTATATTTGGTTGCCTTGCGGTCCAGTGCCTCGCAGTGGATCAGGATGTGTCTGGCTGTTTCCGGTTCCTTGTTGCATAGTCTGCAGTTAAGGTCTCCGTTATACAGACCCATCCTGTTCAGGTGTACCTTTAGGGGTGCATGGCCGGTCAAAAGACCGGTTATGATTCGCAATCGATCTCTGCTCATGAATAGCAGTTTTTCGGTCCTTTTTACACAGTAGGCCAGTAAATTCCTTTCCATGGTTTTGCCTGGGGATTTCTGTCCAGTAGCGTCGATGTTCTTTTCAAACCCAGTCTTTAATGTGGCTCCGGGTCATAATTTTTGGTAATTCCCAGAGCCGGTTCTAGGCCGATTAGTTTTGTTTCTGATCCTTTCCTGGCGAGTTCATAAGCTTTTTCATTGCCTTCAATCCCTCTATATCCTGGCACCCAGATTAGTCTTACCGTATTCTAGTCTGCCAGGTTTTGTAGTTCTTCAAGACATTCACACCAGTCTTGATGACACTTCTTGGCTCAGTAGTGCTCTTAGTGCTGTAACGGAATATAAGTTATCATATATCAATCTATTCCGCTCCACTAAAGTCTATCTATTTATCAATGGTTTTCAATGTTCAGTATATTGATCGGCAGTGACACCTATCTGTGAATGGACATATTTCACACAATTAACTATTTAAGGAGAACAGGTACGCATATTTATATCTATAATTCGCGAATTCGTGTAATTACGGATTTCTTTGTTGAAGTGAATGCCATCTGTTCGGAAACGGGCTTATATCGTATAGTTGGTAATAGTGGTTCGCGACACCGAGACCGAGACCTGGCAAGTCTCGGTCTTGGTCTCGAAGAAAAAATTTAGTCTCGGTCTCGGTCTCGGTCTCGGTCTTGTCTCGGTTTGATCTCGGTCTCGGTTTGAGCAAATAAAAAGTAATTAAATAGTTTAGTGTTTTATTTCGTTAATAACACAAACGTTACTTTGGTATACTAATATTTTATTATATTTCATGTTAGTTTCTAAATTGTTGTTTTGATATAAAAATGCTTACCTCTAATGTAGGTAGGTATACAAGTGATTGGGATTTTTAAGTCTGTACACATAAACACTACCGATTTATGTCAATTTTGTTGTCAAAGTCAACGCTTTTTTGTCTTATTTTTTACATTTCTTATCAGTTGTAGCGTAGCCATACGCAGTGATGTCATTTTCAAACATTCTGTATTATATGGAAACATTTATTTTGAGAACTCTTAAAATTTAACTGTATACCGTCGGGTGTCGCGAAATTAGTGGACGAAACATCAACCATGTATTTATCGGTCAAAAATAACTAAAATTTTTCTTATAAATATACAGGGTGTTTGATTAAGGGTGGCCACCGGCCATATCTCGGAAACTACTGGGTATAGAATTTCAGAAAAAGAAAATATTACTAAAATTTCAAATTCAAGATTTCTCCGAAAATTTTCATATTAAGCTATAACTTTAATGACATCATTAGAAAGCCTGAAAAATTCCGCGTAATTTTCTCTAAGGCTCATTGGCGTACCGATTTTAATCAGAGTGGGGGAAGCCCCTGAATATCTAATTATTTAAATCGCTGTATCTTTTAAACGACTTATCCGTTTTTAGCAAACTCAAGCTTGTTTGAAAGAAAAATGTAAGTGTTTTCAAATATCGTATCGTATTGCTAGAGGGCGCAATTCGCAATAACAACAGTTTTTTCGATTTTGTCACAAAAATTTAAATCATATGGTATAATTTTGATATCATAATCGAAAAGTAGATTAAATTTGTAAGAAAAAGCGTTAAAACCACACTTCGATATCTTTATCCGTGTCAGAGTTATTGCCAACAAATGCTTGTTTTATAGTTTCGTAGCTTTGTGATAGGGTTAGTAACAATTAGTTTTCATTTGTCATATTCCGTGCCTCCCTTCACACTTTATCTAGGCTTAGGACTAGTCCGAATAACGTAAAATACAAAATTTGGAGCCTGTTTAAAGGCCAACGGGCTATAACAAAACAACAATAACAATAGTATTAACACAATTCGCCCAATCATGTTGTCCCGTGTGGTTGCTCGCGTTTTATAAACAATGTCTTTTATTCGGCTCCCACAAGTAAAAAATCTAACACATTTAAATCCGGGGATATAGGGGGCTACGGAAACAAACTACTCCTCCCAATCCAGCGATTCGGGTAACTAACATTTAAAAAATCACGGACCCTTACCGAAAAGTGTGCAGGGCGTTCTGTCATGTTGATACCACATGGACCATCTTAAGTCATAGGGAACATCTTCCAAAAGGATAGGTAAGTCATTTTCTAAAAAGTTTGAATAGGACTCACCATATGATCATCAAAAATAAACGGCCGATAATTCTGTGCCCTAAAACACCGCACCACACGTTTACACTCCACTTGTTTTGGTGATCCACTTCGCGCATCCAGTGTGGATTAGTTTGCGACCAATAGTGCATATTGTGCAAATTAATTCTGCCACAACTAGTAAAAGTGGCTTCGTCAGTCCATAAAACCCAGGAGAGGAATTGAGAATTTTCGTTACAGATCTCTCTTAACCAATGGCAATAGTCGAGCCGCCTGTCTTAATCATCTTCTGATAGAGCTTGGTGCAAAACCACATGGTAAGTGTGTAGTTTAAAGTTTTTTAAAATTCGGAACACTGAAGAGTGGCTTATTCCTAGGTCTAAGGAAATTTCCCTTGTGCTTAAATTCGGATTCGCTTCCACGTATGCAAGAACGTTTATAATGTTATCTTCATTCCTTACCGGACGTCTTCTCAAAGAAACTGGAATGGGTAGTAGACTTCCCGTTTCCATTAAACGTACTGCTAGTCATCGAAATACTCTTCTACCTGCCTTCGTTCAGGATATCTGGCAGCATATTCACGTGTTGCAATAGGAGCATTTTCGAAACACTGATAATATACGGCGAGCATATCGGAAGCCTCGGCATTAGTGTAAGCCATTTTTAAAAGATGTAGCACAAATTTTGAAAACAAGTTACAAGAAATTCAAAAAGAATGAAAGAAGAATTTTACTCAACGTCAAAATTAAAGGAGTTGACAGCTATTTCAATTTATTAATCTCCATGGAAACCTACCGATTTTGTTTTACGGTTATCTGGATTTACTTTTTAAAATAGTGTCAGCTTCAAAATCATGCCTAATTAGAGGTTTTTACGGGGTGTTTTTAATTCTAAAGCAGTTCTGTGCCGCTTAACCGACAAATCTACACAACTATATAATTAAACAAAAAATTCCATGGAATACTTGGCCACGGAACCAGGGAAACAACCATTTTTTCAAATTAAAGTGTTAAAAAGTATTTTTTTGGCAATAACTCTGAAACGGATGAAGATATCGAAGTGCGGTTTTAACGTTTTTTCTTACAAATTTAATCTACTTTTCGATTATGATATAAAAATTATACCGTATGATTTAAATTTTCGTGACAAAATAAGAAAAACTGTTGTTATTGCGAATTGCGCCCTCTAGCAATTTTATTCGAAACTATCGGGTTCCAATGGATACGATATTTGAAAACACTTACATTTATCTTTCAAACAAGCTTGAGTTAGCCTAAATCGGATAAGTATTTTAAAAGATACAGCGATTTAAATAATTAGAAATTCAGGAGCTTCCCCCACTCTTATTAAAATCGTTACGCCAATTAGCCTAAGAGAGAACTTACGCCGAATTGTTCAGGCTTTCTAATGATGTCATTAAAGTTATAGCTTAATATGAAAATTTTCGGAAAAATCTTGAAATTTATGATTAACCCTAGTGATTGCGCCCCCTTGCGGTGAAATGTGAAGCTTAAAATTAATTTCCAGGATTTTCTCTTGGCCATTTTAGTAATAAGAATTTTTTTTCTGAATTTCTATACCCAGTAGTTTGCGAGATATGGCCGGTGGCCACCCTTAATGAAACAACCTGTATATCGGGAAGGGAGCTAGAGCCTTTTAAAAATGGGCCCCTGAATATGGTTTTCTTTAACTATTTCCGAAACGGTGTAAAATAGAGTTTTAAAATTTTGAGATTCTACTAACTTTCATATTCTGAATTTAAATATGGAATTAAAAATAAAAATTTTAGTCAGGTGCGAACATTTTAGGGGGTGAATCTAAAAATTAACTTTTTTAGGCTAACTTTTAATATATTTTTTCTTCAAATTTTGAAGATTTTTTTTTCGCAAAAAAGTGCCTCTTAGTTTGTTTCGGGACGCAGCGTTTTTGAGAAAAACGGATTATAAAGTATACTGATTGCCAAAAACGGGTGTAAAATGAAGGTTATAATTTTTGATATTCCCCAAAAATTCCTTTTGACGTTACAAAACTTCATATTATTATAAAATAGTAGAAACACTTGTTTCAGAAAAAGTTGTGACAGATTTTCAAAATTTGATTAACCATAGCATTCAATTTACACCCGTTTTTGGCAGTCGGAATACATTTATAATCCGTTTTTCTCAAAACCCTGCGTCCTAATGATACGATACAAGAGGCACTTTTTTACGTAAAAATATTGAAATTTTCAAAATTTTAAAAGAAAATAAAAAAATAGCTCACAAAAAAGTTGACGTTAATTTTTTAGATTCACTCCCAAAATATTAAGCACCTGACCTGACTAAAATTTTCTATTTCTTATTCCATTTCCGAATTCTAAATATTAAACTTAGTTTACTTAGGGGAATTCCAAAATTTTAAAACTCTATTCTACAAAATTTTGGAAATAATTAGAAAAAACATCTTTAGGGGCCCACCTTGAAGAGGCCCTAGCTCCCGTAAGGTGCGTTTCCCGATATATGTTTATAGAAAAAATTTAAGGTATTTTTGATGAATAACTACAGGGCTAATGCTTCGTCCACTAATTTTTAAACACTCTGTATAGGTATACGCTATATACTGTATAAGTGGATATGGCTGGGGATATGGTCAAAGGTGGCCATTCATCTTTTAATATATTAGTCTGACACGGTTGTGCCAGAAGCAGATGTCATGATGATGATTTATTACCTTGTAGATATTACGAAAAATGTGAAAACTTATAGCTGTTTATTGCTTGGAAATGGCTCGAAATAAGTTATCTACATAATTACATATTATGTACATAACAGTATAATATTTCTTTTAGAATCTTAAAAAGAAACAGCCAAATTTAAAATCAACAAGCGCTATACCCGGATTTGCACGATTTTTTAATTTTTTGGTTGATTGGATCCCATTGGCATAAATTTGCCAATAACATACATAAAAATTTGATTTTTTCAGAAAAATAAGTTTTGAAAATTCAACAAATAAAAATATTTTTCGTTACCTCGGTCTCGGTCTTGGTCTCGGTCTCGATAGGTAAGTCTCGGTCTCGGTCTCGATTCTAATTTCCAGGTCTCGGTCTCGGTCTCGTTTTCGAGACCACGACAAGACCGAGACCTAGACCATAGTCTCGCGAACCCCTAGTTGGTAATTGAAGAACGTAGTGCGTTATTCAATACCTGTAAAATTAGTATGTAATCTACAATAAATTGCTACATTTAGCGTATGTTGAATGTTTCCTTAGTTCGACGCCGGGTTTCCGATAGCGGTTGTCACATGGTAAAACTGCCCAATGAGTGCATTGAAAATCGAAATAGGTAGAACGTACAAAATTTTGAAACGAAGTGTGTCATCTTAGTTGAATTTGAATTTGAATTTGAATTTGAGCGCCTGACGCGGTAAGAGATTAATTTTCTGATCTCAAAATATTTTATTCATCCTGCATATTTTTCAATAATCTTTTCATTTTTGAAATATATAAGTAATAATGGTTTGCAATTCACTTGATTATATTTGGCTAAAGCGAGAATTTAGCATTTTTATATTGCACTTTCGAGTGATTGACGATTTCAACAATCTTAATTTTTTATGGTGACCTTTAGGTTTGAATGCCGTTTTTTTTGGTGGATAATTGCGTATCTCATTGATCAAATTCGTGTAATTTGATAATGGTTTAATCCAAATATACAGAGAACGTAATTATTATTTCATCGTTTAGTGGTCATACATATGATTTTACATATTTTCATTTAAATTGAACAGTATTACCTGGGAGATTCTCAGAGCGAATTTTATATGTTCCTGTAAAAGGTAGTTAATTGAATTTGAGTAGAATTTCGCTGGATTTTCCGTTGTAGTAATGTTGATCATAGTTTTTTTGGGCTTATTTCATTAATATTTCAGTTTAGTAGTAACATCAAGCGAAGTATATAATTATTATCACTTACCGTGTCACGCTTTATCAATAATTATGTACCGTCATTAATTTACATATATGACAGCTGTATGTACATGTGCGTAAATTTACCTTTTTTTTTTTTCTTTACCTATCTCAAGGCGAGATAGTGATTATGTTATCTTTATCTTTCATTAATTGAGACGTAATTTCCGTTCAATTATTGTTTATGTGCCAAGGACCATATTTATAGATTAAGTAATAGAAATTACTTATCTGGAGTCATATGACTCGTTTAAAGAGAGGTTGTACCTCGTTTTTTCTATTTTTTGAATTATCGTTTATGTGCCAAGGGCCATATAAAAAAAGTAATAGAAATTACTTATTTTGAGTTATAATAAGGCTCATTTATAGAGAGGTTATACCTCGATTTTCTTACTTATCATAAAAATCTAGTTATCTTCTATTGGATGTTGCCGAGAGCAACTATTTGGACACGTTTCATAATTTTCATTAGAATCTTAAATTTTAATTATAAATTCTTGTGGATTTCATATCTTAAAGTAAAGAAAGAGAGTTTCTTGAGTAACAGTAATTATTTACGGTTGCTTAACCATAGTTATCTATAATTTTTGCTCAACTTAAAATCGTAATTTAAGTTCTGTTTATACCTGCTGTGACCAGTAAATTTCCAAATTGTCATTGTTATTACCGCCTGTATGATATTCCAACTGATGTCCACAGGATACTTCCTTGAATAATTAGTTAATAAGCAGTATGAGTTGGTCTAAGTCCTGTGTATTTTTTTTCTATGTAACGATCAATTCGAAACGAAGACACCATCTACAGCTTTGCCGTGCAAATAAGTAGGAGTTCTCATTAGGATTATTTGTACAGACTTGGATACGCCTATAAGCGGGTGAGCTTAGGTACAGGCAGAAGAGGTTTCCAATGGAGATCCTAACCAATCGCATGGTTACAAATTGCTGAACGAAGTTATCGCATGGTTACAGATAACTGAATGAAGATAAGTAATATTTATCAGAAGAAAAATCGTTTGCTTAGACCAACTATTTGTTATAATTAAATTTTTTGATCGTTTACATTGATTCTCATTTACATTGCTAGTTAATTCATTCCAAGCCAAAACTTCATAAGTTGTATTTACATCTGGTTATATAGATTTTAATATATTTTTGTAAACCTCTTCATCTTGCAAATTAGTTGTCTAATTAATATATATTGTTTTTAGAAATATTTGTTTGATTTATTGTAGGATCGATCGAGTTCTTTAAGACGCGAATTAATTTTTAATGTTCTTATCTTTATAATTCTTGATATCTTAATATTTATTTTCTTATTTACATTGTCTCAAGGATCTCTGGCGCCCACAATATCATAAAAAGATATAGTTAGTGGAAGAGACAACTCATACCCTCAGTGACAAAGAATCTCATATTTAAATAAACTAAATAAATTAATTTTCGCTTTATCCTTACAAATTGGCGACTGAGCTAGAAATTCATTACAGTGCCGCTTGACTGTATGGCGTATACCTCTGCTTGGAAAACAGAATCATACATATCCAGTGCATAGTATTTGTTCTGACTTTGACTAGCAGAATAGACTCCTGATCCAGTGCCAGCTGTAGTTTTTGACCCGTCTGTAAACCAGGTTTGGTCCTGCCTTCTGATAGCTGTTGGTCCATTTTCCCATTCGGTTCTACTTGGAACGTTCACCTCGAATGATCTATTAAAACAGTATCGCTTTTGCATATGGTCCGTTTTCATGTTTAAACCATCTCCCCCCACAAGATCAGCGATTACCATGTGTCCCATCCTTCTAGTAACGGTGATTGTTTGCTGCAGTCTATGTACCTCCAGCCTGGCCTCCCTCCTTATCACAAAGTGTAGAGGCGGGAGGTCCAGGAGGGTTTTCATGGCCGCAGTTGGAGTGGTCCGCATTACCCCCATCATTCCTAGACAGGCAAGTCTTTGTACTTTGCCAAGTTGTGAAATCGCTCTTATCTGTTGTGTCTTGGGCCACCACACCAGAGAGGCATATGTTAGGATAGGTTTTACCACCCTTTTGTATGTCCAATACATCATGTCTGGTCTTAATCACCATTGTTTCCAGTCTTGGGTTAGTTTTGTTCGTTGCGCCCCCCAAGCCAACGAGGGCTATGCGTGAAGTGTAATATTAGACATTCTAATATAAACGTTATAAATGAAAACATTAAATAACACACGTCAGGCGGTGTCTGTGACGGGAATGTGTTTTGCAGGCTGTCTGTAACCGTTAGTGTCGAATTAGCAGCAGCGTTTAAACATATCGCCACGGTCACGTCGCGCTGCTGTAGTTCGCCAGTTCGCAGTCGCTGATATCTCTTTATACAGGCAGACAGATTCCTTAGTGTGTGAACGGGGTGAACCGTGATTTCTAACAAGTTGTCACGGTGACCAATCGTTCCGAGTGCAGGCGCCGCGCCGTGATAAATCACGGTACGAGAAATTCCGATCCATCTCTACCTGTCACTGTGACCTCCTGGTAATAATGCCTACGCTCCGCCACTAGTAATAGATTTGATTTTACATTAGTTGCAATTTTTTTATCACAATTATTTTAAAATAAAAAATTATTATGTGTTTAAATTAGTTTATTTTACTTAAAATAAACATGGTACATAATTCTTACATTATAATATAAATACATTTTATAACAGTCTTTTAGCATAATTATTCATTTGTCATGAATTATTGCTGGCTCTAATATCTAAATAAATAACAAGACGAAATGCGAACCTAAGATGCTTCTTATACCATGGCTTTTCAGGATGCTGTGCCGTGTTTCGCAGATCGTCCTACTCCGAAGGAAGGTACATCGTAGGGTCCCCCTGGACCCACTAAAATTCCGTTGGCTGGAGAATATTCATTTGTTTCTAGAAAATAAAAAGATACATTCATTAGTTTTTCTGAAACTCAGATGAAGCAATTCTTTAAAAGGCTCTTTTAATTGTAAAGGCACGGAATATGATGTTGGCTAAAATAATAGATGGGAGCTGGGTAATTAGATGCAGTCGATGACGCCTTCGCAAATGTTTCAGTTGTTCCTGAACTTAGGTTTTTTATGAGGGTGATCTAAGCAAGAGGAAACACGTTTTGTACTTTGAAAAATATTAGAAAATGCTAAATAACTAGGATTTTAATGACTAATTAAAATATATCTTTCATAAAACTCCTAATCTTAAAATAAAGATATGAAATACAATTTGCAACGGGACAAAATTGAGGCCTGTCACTCTACGCAAATGTCTCCTGTGGTTAATATTTTCATCCGTAAATTGATTTTCAGGTGCCTATATTTCTAGTGCTTTTGTGAAGTGGTACGGGTAATTTGTGTCAAAACTCGAACTTTTTTTCGGATCAAATGTGGTGGATCTTCCGATTTTTTTGTTAAACTACTCTATAGAATACCTCCTTTCTAATAAAAAGGATAAATTTTGCATTCGTTTTTAATATAAGTATCTAGCTTTATTCAAGTTTGTCACTTCTGTCGAGCGGTCTTAAGCACATACCATCTCAATTATTTTTCAATAATAGAGATACCTAAAAGAAAATTTAAACGATTGAAGCTTGTAATCTGCTACCGCAGTTAATATAAAAGTAGAAATTAAGCATTCAAATATTTGTAACTAACCTCTGATCCCACCAGGTCTACCACTATAGTAGTTACTGTCTAATCCACCTAGAGGGCCTTGAAAGCCTCCTGGTCTGTAAAATCCACCTCCGAGCTGCTTGGGGGGTCTTTGAAAATTGTTTACACCAGAAGCATGGTCAATTGGACCTCCAGGGCCAACCAGGATTCCGTTTTCAATTGAGTGCACTGGTTTGCTTGGAACTGGTCCTCCGATGTCCTTCTTCGTTGAGTAGCAACAGTATTGTTTTCCAACATCACAGTGACCCTATTAATTTCGTTAATTAATTCATTATTTTGTTTGGTATCAAATAAGTGGTAGTCGTTAGTTGCCTGGTAACTAAAAGAAAAATCTTTGCCTATTTTATCGATTACTTTCAATACTGCGGTCACTAATATGCTTGACTAAACGACACACTTGAAAATATACGAAGGCCACTAAATTTTAAACATCTATATTAATATGCCTACCAATTATTAATTAATTGTGCCAGTTCTAAGACATACAATTTTTGTGAGTGACCAAAGTTGCAGCATTACACTACCTCACACTGCAGTTAGGGCCTCTAGTTTTTCAATACAAGATCAAAACTGTTTAACTTCTTTAAATTTGGAATTTTAGAAAACCTTTTTTTCCCTAAACATACATTTCATGCCTTTTAAAATTCAATAATTTACAATGTTTTGTATATCATTATTATATGGTATAAGTCAGTCAGAAGATTAAAAAAAATACCTTTTCAAATTCGAAAGATCAAATATTAATTGTTTTTGAGAGCATAGTTGGTAGTTGCCTAATTCTATTGCTTATCTAGGGAGTTTAATCAGTTAGGACAGTATCAATGAAAAAGTTATATATTTCTTTAAATTTTAGAGCTATAGATATTAAAAATTCTATTTTTCAAATAAGGTGATGATGGAACTCAAATTTTTGCAAATATAAATTTTGACATTGGTTTTAAATTCGTTGCTTGATTCAGAAGCTTGGAGAATTGATCATCGAACGAAGTATCAAAGAAATAAATAATAAGAGAATACAAATCCCAAAGTAAATTTTTTTAAATTTCCCCCGCTTGTAACAAAGTGGTTGAAAGTAGAGTCGAATATACTCAGGCGGTTTTGGGCTATTTTCTTTATTGGTAGTGAAATGTGGATGGATTAAATAATAGTTAATTACATAGAATTTCTTTAGCAGAAGTTAGTGATGGGCTTATTCGAATGAAAAATAACCTGTTATCCGGTTATTAAAATAACCTGTATATTCGGTTTTCATTCCACAAGTATTTGAATGAAAAATAACCTCAACCTGATACTTACGAATTCAAATACGAACACGAATGATCAACGAGTAAGGAGCGGTTTTAATTTAGTTATGAGTTATGAAGCAAGTTTCGATATTTTAGCTCGAGTAAAAGATGAGTTTTAAAATTTCAAATGTACCGGTAGGATGTGAAATTGTGGAAGCCGAATTTGGGGGGTTAAAAACTAGCGAATGTTAAGTTAAGATTACATAATTTAGTTTTATTGCGTACCTAACATAAACAAAATATCCAATTTTCGGCGCCTGAACCCCTATAAAGTGCAAATACAGCAATTTGTTGACATCTTCAAAGAATTAAAATAGAAGGCACTCTCTTTTAATCCGGCCGGCCGATATTTTTTGTTGCGATTAGCAAGCAGCCCCACATATTTCTTATTCCTTTCATACACTTCTTCGTAACGAATACCTAATATTTGTTTAGTGTTTAGGTTATATATTGGAATTTAGAATGTAGGAGCAATAGAGCAATACATAAGGCGTAATATAACTATTACTATTAATTATTAATACTATTATAGTACTATAAATACATCGCCAGAGAGAAATACTTTTTTGCAAAGTAGATTTTTAATAATTATGTTCATTACATGTAATCAACACATCCCAGAATCATATTTTGGAGTTTAAGTATTTTTGATTTAAAAACGTAAAATGCTTTTTATTTTATTTTGTTCAATAATATTGCGTGATCAAATAATTACTCGTATTCTATTGTTATTTATTAAGCCATACTTAATAAGACAATTACAGCAGTTACGAGTTACGAATACGATGCCGATGACGCTGAACCTACTTCCTAACCGGCTGCGATCGCTAACCTGAATTTATTCGAATGATTATTCAAATAATCATAGGGCAAGCCAAAAATTAACAACTAATTTGGTCTTGTTTTAACGAAGTGTAATTATGAATGATTGGAGGTAAGCCCGTTTACTTATCTAAATATGTCTCATTGCGCATGATATTCAGATACTGCTAGGACATAATTACGCTATCTGTCCAATTATAAAACGTTATAGGTTATTATAGCGCATGTTAAGTGGTTATAATAAAATGGCGCTGTCATTTTAAGAGAACCCTAGTAAGATATACTACTACATCTTTGTGGCAAGTTTTCTTAATTTTCTTAAATTAGAAGACCGTTGAAATGGCACGAGCTACTTGAAGAGCTAGAAAATTGAAACGAAATCTATTCCTCCAGAAGAAATATTATTTCCCTCCCTGAAAATTACTACTTCAAATAATCTCCCAGGGAGGCAACTCAGGATCAGGAATGATGTCGAAGCAATAGTTCTATAGGACTCTGAAGCTAATGAGAATAAATATTATTGTGATGACGACATATCGCTGGCTCACCTTTATCGGGCAGCTCTGTTACCAGATGGATATGGATCGTTACCTTAACCAAAAAAAAAATATGTGCCTAACCTTTATAAACACGCAACTGAAGTTAAACGTCTGAAAGAGATATTAGAAAATGAGCTTTTATTTTTTTAAGCTGTTCTCTCAACTTTTTTTTCCAACTTTTTGCCATAAATCGCCTTTCTCTAACTTTTTTTTATTAAATTTTTTCCTCTATTTCGTTTTATAATACTTCTATTAAATTTCTAAACAATTTTTCTTCTTATTTTTTTTTATTTGGTTTTATAATATTGTATTAACTTTCCTAACAATCTTTTGTTTCTTTTTTATTAATTTCTTT
>MU186993.1:43098-56080 GCA_016904865.1 Pissodes strobi
AATATCACTGTCATGGTGTATGTATGGGTGGCTATAGCCTAGTTTAATAATGAAACGTCAGTATCGTAGTGAGCTTCAATATGATAGTAGCAGTAAATGTCTAATAAATCAATTAAAATATAGGAGCAGAAAAAACAATTTACTTTACGCAGTAGTGCGTAAAAAAAAATCAGTTTCGCATTTGTCTGATTAGACTTGACGAGTGTTTGAAATGTCACGATTTTGACATTCCTATCATTTTTATGCACTAATCTATAAAAGAGATTACTTTACCTGCTGGTGCATAAAACTTAATTTTACGCACTGTGGAGCGTACCTAACGATTGTACTTTGCACGGCAGTAGAAAATAGTTATTTATGCAACAAGTGTGTTGCGGCTCCTGAGACAATATTCCCATTTATAAAAAACAGGTAGGTACTTTATACATGAGTATCCTACAAATTTTTTCCAACTACCAAAAAATATATGAAAAAAAATATGTGTCTCACCTTTATAAGCACACAACTGAAGTGAAACTTCTGAAAGATGTGTTAGGAATTGAGTGTGAAGCAATTTTTCTCAACTTTTGCCCCCGGTTTTGACACTTTTTTTTCGTCGCGCTTTCCTAACTTCTTTATTTGTATATTATTTTTTTCTTTATGTCGTTTTATAAACTTTCCGAACAAGTTTTTCTTTTTTTTTCATTATTTTCTTTTCTTATTTTATAATACTTTTAGTAACTTTCCGAACAATATTTTCTTTGTTTTTTTTTATTTCGTTTTATAATACTTGGATTAACTTTCTGATTTTTTTAAAGTTTTTTTCAAAAATTTGGTTTTCTTTCATAATGCATTTTTTTGCTTTCCATTTTTCCCATCCCCGACGTCGTAGCTGAACTCCTTGGCCTTTTTTTTCACCAAAACCCGCGTTTCCCTAACTTTTTTTTTCTTTATTTCTTTTTATAATACTTTTATTAACTTTCCGAGCAATTTTTTAGGTTTTTCAATTACTTCCCATTTTTTTCGAAAACTTTTGGGTTTCCGGGGAGGTTGGGTATAATTCTCCCCTTCACTGATGACCCCATAACACGGGGTCGGGGCATCGGTTTTCAGATTTTCGATCCGAGGCTCCGTTGCAGAGATACCTATCGGCAAATAACGGTTTTAATCCCAAATCCCTCCTTTAAATTAGAGCCCCGGTCCCTCCATATCGTCAAAGGTAGCCCTCCATGAGGCGCACCTATCATAAAAATGTCCCCGTAGCTCTTCCCGTTCTCCCGAAATTAATTATTTTAGTTTTTCTTCTCCCCCTCTTCTCCTGGCCGAACGGGGGGGGGGGGGGAGGTAGGGAGGCAAGGGGGTCCACTTTTCGTCCAGGATCCTCATTTTACCCCGGCTACGTGTCCTGAAAATTTCAACCCTCTAGCTGTACTGGAACATGTTTAATTAAAGGGGCGTTTGATTTTGATAAGCGTTTCATTTTTTCTGACTTTACTCTCACTAAAGAAGTTTCACTTCAAAAATAAAAATATTATTAAATTACTTTACGCACTAATGAGTAAAATATTTATTTTACGCACTGCACTAAATGCTAAACAAATATGTCAGATTTACATTAATAAGTTACGCACTTCATTAGAAAGGTATATTTTACGAATCTTGCGTAAAGTGACTATTTTACGTACGGTAGAAGAAAATAGTTATTTGTGCAACAAGTGTGTAAAGTGACCCTTTTTTTATGTATGAAAATACCATGAATAAAAAGGAGTACTTTACACATGAGTAGCATACAAAAATATTTCTACTATTGAAAAATATATGAAAAAAATTAAAATATTACTAAATTACTTTATGCACTGCACTAAATGTCAATAAATATGTCAGAATCTAGTTCAATAGATGGCAGAGGCTGTCAATTTGAGAGCTTATTTGATTTGACACCTTGACATAATCGATAACGCGATAAGTACTTTTCAACATTAGTGTTGAAAAGTTGATTTCAATCGTTTCTTAAGAGTGCTTTTTGTGCGAGTTTCACAGGTGCTTATAGGAATAATAATGTTCATTACTAGCGTGAAAGTACGTTTTCAACGATATACCTACTATTTCTAGTACAAATCTGACAGTACACACGGTAGATGGTCCACTTTCCAATCTCTATACGAAGAAAGTTTAAAGAGGAAAGGTTTTTACATTTGAATGTGAGTTGCGTGCACTATTTTTTCTACGAGCAGTCATAATAATGAAAAATTAGTACTTTAATTTTCCAAAATTGCTAAGTAAGTAGCTTATGAATTATCAAAATTACTAAATGTAAAATCTGTCGCGGTCATGGTAATCTTTGATATTTACAGAATATTGCTGTAATGTTGGTTCCAAGGCAGCTTTATATTCATGAAGCATTTGTATCTTAATGAATCTCATTAAAGTACAGGTAGTAAATGTCTAATGAGTCAAATAAGACATATTAGTAGAAAATAGAATATTTTCTATCCTTTTCTATTGACCTAATGAATTTCCTTTACGTAGTGTAAATATAATTACCATTAATCACTATTACAATATTCTCACGTTAATAAATTTGTTCTAATATAAGAAATAATACAGTACTAGCAGATGGGATAATATTATTTTAAATTTACCGTTCTTGTGGAAGGAACCCTGCACCTGAGACTGCAGGCCTGTTTTGATAAATTGCCGTGGGCGCTTGGATTACTGGCCCAGGTTGGCTACTTGGTACGTATTGTGTAGGTCTTACTGGTCTATACTCATCTGTCTCTTCAAATACATTATAACGCGAATCTCTAAAAATAAAGAGACTTTGTCTTAAATACCATTTAAAAATAACGAATGCGCATTGATGCCGTTGAAATAACAAAGGAAGTTTCCATGGACATAGATTTAAATTTTTTCAAGCAAATTTTGAAAATGCAGAAAAAATTAAGATTTTTCACTAGAATGTTTTTAATTTTTCTTCAAAAATAGCAGCATGTCTAAGTTACAAATAATTCACAAGTACAATATACAGAAAATAATAATGAAACATTTTCAATGCAAATACCAATTCTGATAGTTGCATGCACATTTTATTTTTTTAACAACCTAAATGACATGAAGCCTATAAGCCGAGATTCAAGTTCAGCACAAAAGGACATTTAATTTAATATAATAAAAGCCCTGCCGAAATTGTCCAATCAAGTCAATAGAACAGACTGTACATGAAAACAGAATATATAGACAATAAACTTATTAATACAAATATTCTAAAAACGTATCCACTCCACAGCCAAATAAACATGAGGCAACAAGAATTTAGCTTTACTGGTACTAAAATCTCAATACTAGATTGGGCCACAATGGAAAGTTACCAGATTTACGTTTTAGCGATTAAAGCATAACCAAACATTAGCGGTTTCTAAAAAACTGATTACTTCAGCCCCGGTTTCCTGAAATGAGGTTTTTTTTATGGCAGTGGCACACACACTAAAGGGAGATCCAATGGCGCTCGACGAGCGGTGTGTGTGCGAAGATGTTGATTGACACGGTTCTTGAGTATTTGTAGGTTGTAATTAGTGGGAAACAGTTGTCCTGGAAGTGAGTTCCACAGTGATGAAGTGCGCCAGACAAAGGAGTTCTGGTAAAGCGATGTTCTAGGTGTTTCTAGTTGTACGACGAACTGGTGCGCTCCTGCCGTCTGTCGGGACTGTCTGACAGGAGTTGCCAGGGACGGGATGATGCGGGCCAAATCCTGGGAACATCTGCCGTGAAAGTATCTGTAAAACAGAGACATATCGGCCACATGTCTGCGATGTTCCAGACTATCCAGATTCCGGGTCAACTCCGGATCCCCGACGAGACGCACAGCCCTCTTCTGAATGGAATCCAGCAGCTTTAGGGTATGCTTTGGTGCGGCACCCCAGATATGTCAGCAATATTCTAAGCACGGTCTTATTTGCGCTTTGTACAGCAAGAGCAACTGCTGCGGGGTATAGAGTTTTTTGTTGCGAAATAGCGCACCAAGCTTCTGGGAGGCTGATTTTGCGATGTTAGCAACATGGTCATGCCATGACATATTGCTGTTGACCGAGACACCCAGCAGCCCGATTGACGAGGATGAAGGAATGGTCGATACTGCCATAATGATGTCAGGGCCCGCTGTATTGATCCTCCTAGTAAACGTTGCTGCTTGGGTCTTTGCTGCATTGAACTGGACCAAATTTCGGTCGCCCCAAGTTTGAACTCTCTCCAAGTCTTGATTAATTGCTGTAATCTGCTCCTGTCTGCGGTGATGAGTCTCAGTCGCTGGTAAGGGTTTTTCTGATCTAAAGTGGGAGACAAGGGTACTGTCATCTGCAAAACTGTAAACAGGATTATTCGTTTCGATCAGCAGGTCATTAATATAGATGAGGAACAGAGTTGGTGAAAGTATTGCGCCCTGAGGCACGCCCGCGTTGATGGTG
Source organism: Pissodes strobi (assembly GCA_016904865.1). Lineage (NCBI taxonomy): Eukaryota > Metazoa > Arthropoda > Insecta > Coleoptera > Curculionidae > Pissodes > Pissodes strobi. The sequence continues at coordinate 47,538 of MU186993.1, forward strand.
AATGTGTCCGAGATGTGTTCATCGACTGCAACGTGCAGAGATCGGCTCTTAAGGAAACTGGCAATCCAGCTGCAGAGAGAGGCTGGCAGTCCGAAGGACGGTAGTTTGTTGAGCAGTCCGTCATGCCAAACTCTGTCGAATGCCTTTGAAACATCCAACGCAATCGCTCGAGACTCTCCGTAGTTTTCAATTGCCCTACTCCATATATGAGTGACATAGGCCAAAATATCTCCTGTCGATCTCTCTTTGCGAAAGCCGTATTGATTATCACTGATTATTCTGTTGTTCTCGAAGTATTTGAGTAGTTGCTGATTGACTACACGTTCCATGACTTTGGAGATTATTGGAAGCAGGGCAATTGGGCGATAGTTTGAGGGCGTGGTCTTCTTGCCTTTTTTTGGAACAGGTTGCACTCGAGCGACTTTCCAAGAGGATGGATAAATCCCTTTTCTGTAAGAAAGAGAAAAAAGCCTGGAAAAAAAACGGGTGTTAGTTCGTTGGCGCAGTTCTTTAGCACGCTGGCAGGTATTCCGTCCCGTCCTGATGCCTTTTGCGTATCTATTTCTTCAAGGATTTTACGAATATCACGGTGATGAAATTTGACTTTTGCCATGGTGGTGTTATGTTCAGTATGGTGGGGAGAGTCTTGCCTTCTAAGGTAGAGTGCGATGAAAACATTTTGGCGAGCATGTTTGCTTTTTCCTTGGCTGTAGTCGCCGTGATGCCACGTTCGTCTGTCAAAGGTGGAAGAGACGCAAAGTTGTTACTTACTGCCTTTGCTACCGACCAGAAATTCCTGGAACCATTGGGGCATTGCAAAAGTTTATTCCTGATCCTTTGATTGTGTTTGTCCTGTCGTCAGCGGTCTGACTTTGCTGCCAGTACTTATAGGCTTGCTGTTTCCTTCCTACAGCTCTTTCGCATCTTTTGTCGAACCAGGGCTTTCCTTTTGATGGTAACTTGATGGAATTTGGGATGTATGCTTCCATTCCTGAGGAGATTACTTGCATGATCTCTTCGCAGCAGTCTGACGGGTGGTCAGTGGTAAAGCAGACGTCGAGCCAAGGAAAATCTAGGTAGAACTGTCTTAGATCGTCCCAGTTTGCAGAATTGTAATGCCAGATTTTGCGAGGCAATGGTGGATCCTTCTCTATGGGTGGCAATTCACAAACTGTTGTAATAAGTTTGTGGTCGGAAGTACCTAATGGCGGACCAACTGTAACCTTGTACTGGTCAGGATTGGTGGTCAGAAAAAGATCCAGGAGGGCGGCGAATTCGCCCCTCTCTGAGATTCGAGTTGGTTCGTCTACAAGTTGAGTAAGCCCGCAGCTGATGGCAAATGCTTCAGCTTCTCTACCTTCGTTGTCGGTCTTGTTGTGATGTTTGAGCCAGTTGGTGTTGTGGGCATTGAAGTCTCCCAGAACGATTATTTCTGAACTGGGGTGATCGACCTGTATTGAGTCAAAAGTGGTAGCTAGTGTTGTGAAAAAGCTTTGGTAGAGACAACATATAAACTTGGTTAATCCCTTGGCGGTGAACTTGAGCCACATGACGTCAAGGTTGTTCGGTTCGAGTGTTTCCTCGCGGTGACATGAAAGGTCGCTTCGGACAAAAAGGCATATTCCGAACTTATATCTAAATCGGGTATGTAAGTCGTAACCAGGATAGAGGTAGTTCACTGTTGTTGTTGTAGAACATACTTGTGTTACTGTAAGAGCTAATATGTGTGGTCTATTTGCTTGTAGATGTTGGTGTACCGAATTTATGTTTGTATTTAGGCCTCTTATATTGCAGAAGTCTATTCTAAATTGGTTCGGTATCTTTGCTGTCTGTAAAATGCGGAATGAAGGGATCCCAGGGCCACCCAGCGCCCGGAGATCCGAATGGCCGGGGAGTTTACTTCCGGAATATTTTGATCCTGGAAGCACCATCATGTCCATATATTCCTACTGTGAAACCCGGGACCACCAGCGCGGAAGCGGAACGTGATTTGGGAAAACCACTTAGCGCTTCCCAATTCTGGTGGGGTGGTCTTTCACCGGACGATGCGAGTAGGCTTAGGCATCTACCACCTAGGGCTCAGACTCATTCCTTTGGCGGTCCCTAGTCTGACAGGGTTACCAAACTATCCCAATGATAATAGCCTATAAGGACCTAGATGCTTATATTTCGTTTGTTGCTTATCAATTATATATCCTAACCCTAATATTGTTTTATTTTCCCGAAAATATTAATTAAAAGTCTTCTTTGATGTTTTTGAAATCTCAGTAATTTACATAGTTACAGTTTCTCCTCTCTCTTGGAAACTCTTTCTTGTTTTCGGCCAAGCTTCCTGCCTATTACCGTTTTCTTTCAAGAACACATCAACTGTGCAGTTGGATAATTAGTTTGGAAGGAAATGGAAAGGACGGGGAGACTATGCCTTCAGAGGTGTTGTTGCTAGTTCTTTGAATAGATGTGTTTCGCTTTTTTTAGACGTTGCATGTGAGTTTAGTATAAGTTTGTTGATAGATCTATCTGTCCTAATGAAGGATTTAGTAATAAATTATCAAAATATTTATTTAGTGATTTAGTTTTCAAATCTCAATGAATAATTGAGTTCCTAACCATACAGGGAGAATTCATCAGAGTTCGCAGATTTTTTTTTTGCGTTCTCTGTAATTTGAGTAGCTGTCTGTTTGCACGTGTACATCAAGTCGGAGCACCAAAAAATGTTAATACCAATCTAATTATAACTTTTTATATAATTACCTTCACTCTATTATTGAGTTTGCTTACCCTGCATAGCAATGAGTAGAGAAAGTTTCTTTTAATTTCCTCGAAAAGGATAAGTTTTATGAAAAATTTGCTTAAAGCAATTCTAACTTATTATTGAACATAATTTAAAAAAGACGGGTATAAAAATCACATACACGATCTTATAAAAAAGTACGACTATTGGAAAACTTCGAGCAATTGAATTAACATTTCAAATCTTAACCTTATACAAGCGATCACTATTTGATCATTGGAAGACATCAGGGAAAATATGTTTTGATTGTTATCGGTATATTTCTACTTACGGATTTTGTAATGCTAGACCACTACTATAGCTTCGACCATTAGAGCTGCGACTATTCTCGTTCCAAACCCATTTCTTATCATCTCTTTCGCCTCCGCACATACAGAATATAATAGCCAATAAAACTGAAAAAAAAAGAAAATAATTTTTTTGGCTGTTATGTGAAATATAATAGGTTTTATCTGAAGGGAGACGTATAACTTGAAAGGTAGCAATTTCCGCAAGACTCTTTTTAGCCAGAACACATTACGTCGGATTAGAAAACAGATCATTATTTTTGTTTTTTATTATTATTTAATAAATCACCATTGTAAAAACAATATATTTCTAGTAATTAATTGGACTGATTAGCCCTGCTAGGAATATTGAATAAAACAATTGTGATAATTATGTCAAGAAAAACACAAAAAAAATACAAAACTTCAAGATAGGCGACGCGACATACCCAAGTTTGATACTGCATTTACAGAAAGCAAGTTAAAGAAACTATTTTGTGAAAATAAATTTAAATTAGGTACCAGATTTGATAAAATCTGACGCAAATTCATATATTAGCTATGCTTAAGCCCATGGGGAAGTCAACCAAATTAATTTCCTCCTAGATGCCCATCTATCGCGTCTTGTCGCAATAAAACAATGATGCAAGTGTAAATAAATATGTTTTGTACTCTAGCTCTGGGGATTCCAACTTGCTAAGCGTAATGGCATACCACATCCTTTCTTACTTACGCGAATCTGCTGGGAAAGATTGGTTTTCTTCCATTATGAAGTGATATAAAACTACATTAAGTCTACGAAAGCCCACTGGAACTTCTCTAGCAAGAGCCGTTGGTTTTAACAGAGAGAATGTCGCTGAGATTTTTGATTTATTAGAAATGACTATGACTGAGCAAAATTATGGCCCTCATCAAATACATAACGTAGATGAGTCGGGGTTGTCTATTGTGCAGTCAAGATGTCCAGAAGTGGTACCGTTGAGATGCAAGCGACAAGTAGGGGCTTTTACGTCAGCTGAAAGAGGCTCTCTTGTAACCATCGTTATGTGCATGAATGCTGCAGGTGACTTTGTGCCGCCGATGATCATCTTTCCACGTATAAAGTCAAGTGTTCAGCTAAAAAAGGGAGCACCTCCAGGATCCCTGTTTGTTTTTCACCCATCTGGGTGGATCCAAACAGATTTAATTACGCAATGATTTTATCACTTCCTAAAAAAGGCCATACGTTCAACAAACCCAATATGGCTCGTGTTAGACGGTCATCATACTCACACTCGGAACCTAGATGTACTTCTCAAGGCCAAAGAAAAGTATGTAACTATTTTATATGCTTGCCATCCCATACAAGGCATAAACTACAGCCCCTCGATAAGACCGTCATGGGTGCATTAATAGTTATTTATGTACCAAGGGTATTAAATAGATGTTTATGCCCCGAGGGCGATAATGTTACAAACCCGAGGGCCTCTGGCCAGAGGGTTTATAAGTTGCCCGAGGGCGTACACATCTATTAATACCCGTGGTGCATACAAACTTTTATGTCATACTAGTTCGTTATTGCATTCACAATATGTAAATATTTAAAAAAATACGAATTCAATTCAATTATTTGAGTCCATAAAGTATACTTTATGCCCGCACGGGCCATAAAGTGGACTTTATGCCAGCACGGGCATAAAGTAATCCATTATGTAAATGGTATCTAAGGTATAAAAACACAATAATGTACTGGTATGAGATAAAAACTATTATAATGAAGACGTGAGAATTTTCATCAGAACGGAAAAATGTGCAGTAACACATTTTGATGGTTGCCAATTATTAGGTAAGGCCTATCTGAAACTGCACTCCGGGGAAAGGGCTGTCAAGGTGTTTAATGTCACTGGGATCTATCCTGTAAAACGAAATATTTTCACGGGTGCAGAATTTGCGACCGAAATGCAAAAAGGCAATCCAAATTTGATGGGGGGCTCTGCAGTTACAGATGTGGAGCAAAATAAGACCCTTGATGATCATTATAGCGACATAGTTCCAGTACCAGAGTTAATAAGGAAGTCGGGAACTCGAGGCAGAAAAAGTGGCCGTTCTAAAATAATCACCTCGACGCCAAGCAAGGAAGAACTAGAGGAATCATTAATCTTTCACGACAAAAAATAACCCGAAAAATACACGATGAACCTGGACCTAGTGTATTACAAACCAAGAAACGTAAAGTCACAAAAAAGCATGTCTCCTCTAGCTCCTCTAAATCACAATCTGAGCCAGTAGTTAATGATTCATCTGATGAAGATCTGCCTTTGAACTGCTATGTTACAAAGCCAATCAATGAAGATGCGCAGTGCATTTTTTGTCAAGAAAGCTTGACCATGAGCCGAAGTAGAGAAATATGCATAATGTGCACACTCTGCAATGAATGGGCTCACGAAGCTTGTACCAATGCAGAAAGGGATGTTTTTGTTTGTGATCTTTGTTATTCCTAGATATCTTCCTTGGTTTGATTGTAAAACAAAATTATATCAGTAATAGTATATTTCATTACCAGTCCGGAAACTAGGCTTTCCAGTTTCTGGACGTGTAATGAAAGATATTTTTCATAATACCTGTCTGAAATCAAAACATAAATATAAAATTAATATAATTTTACGTATCCAAAATCATGTCATACTACATTTTGTATTAAAATGTAAGTAAACGTCAAACTTGCAAGACACAGTTATCTAATATTCATCAAGCGTTGCTATGGAAATGTGTTTGTATGCTTTGTTGTAATTGAATAGGCAGCTAATTTTGATGGATTTGTGACACGTAAGGTCAGAATAAATATAATCACGATACACATATAACGGTATGCTCTTGCGCAGGCAGAACCTCCCACACAAGAAACGTGTGACGTCACCCGGGAACGACGCTTTCGATTCTGCTACGTAAGATATGCTCTGAAATGCAATATTCGCAGTTTTGGGGGATTTTAAAGGACATTTTCGATAATAGGTACGTTCCGAATTATACGTGTACGTGTGTTAACTAAAGAATAAAAACATTTTCATTCCATATTTATATTACTTATTATAATTGATATATTATATATAGTTTTACTCTAGAAAATAACTTAAATGTATAAATGGGTAGTTAAGTATTATTTCAACATTTGAGAACTAAGTAAAAAAGTCGGGATGAGATTGGTTGATGTTTATACTTGATGCGTAGAATCGAGGGGCGCGCGGTCATGATAGTATTGTTTTATAATTCATTCCTTAATAAATTAATTTTTTCTTAATTAAAACAAAAAATACGCAAATTCAAATATTCTGTACGCCACTGAAGTAGATCAGCTGAGAGAAGTTATTTTTGATTCTAATATCTTAGCCCATAACATATCCAAAAATAATAAAAAAAAATCCCATGCAAATAAAAAGTCATTAAGCATTAAAAAATTATCCAATTTAATTTAGCCCACAAGATATAGTTTTACCAAACTTAAAGTACAATTTTAATTTTCTTTGCACTGACCTCATTATTTAATAGTCAATATTCTGAACCCCTTCAAATATTTTTTGCCCATTTTTACATATTTATTTCATTTCCACTGAAGTAGACTCGGTTTGCAAAGTACTTTTTGATCCCAATACCTTAAGCCATAACATATCCAAAAATCTTTGAAAATAAAAAAGTTACTTTTTACATAATAATTTTGTTATCATTCCATTAAAAATGTTTCAGTGATTTGTTTTTTTTTTCAATAAACTAGCAAAACAAATGAGTTTTTTTTTATTTTACATTTTCAAGAAATTTCAAGATTTTGTTGGTTTCTTTCCAAGAAATCTTGAACTTGAGAACTAATTTCTGGTCTTGTCTTGAAAAACAAAGATCATTTCTTGCCATGATCATGTCTTGAAACCAAGACAAGATTAAGACAAAATCAAGAAGTTGTCAAGGAGATGACGACCCCTACATATAGTACAGGATTTGGTTAAAAAGTAGTTTTTTTAAATATATAATTTTTTAAATATAATACTAATTAACAAAAAGGGAAGGGCTAAATGAAAAAAATATTCTTCATAAAAGTTTCGCTTATGTCTTGACAAGGTAATATAGCACCTAATCCCATATTTTTTGCTTGTAAGCTAACAAACATATCACAATAAAATCAAATACATATCGTAACGGATTTCGTTAAAACGTAGTTTTTTAAAATATACCACTCAATTAACAAAAAGAAAAGGCCCAAATGAATTTTTTTTTTCATAAACCTTAAAAAAAATTAAAAAAAGCAACGGGGTTCGAACTCAGGTTGCGCCGCTCCGCCGTTAGAGCCGCCAAATCGAGACCTAACCATCTAGTGGTCTGTGATCTAGACCACTCGGCCACGAGAGCTGTTGGAACAAAGCGATTGCATCGCGAAGACATGGCTCGATTAGGTGCGCAAATCAATGAGCTTTTGTAGCGCTACAGAACCTAACCGATTTTAGCACCCTGGTACCATCGTATGTGAGCATGTGTAAATATTCCTCCCGGCGCGCGTTAAGAAGTTTCACTTCAATCACACTTCAATAATACATGTTGCTTTATTTTTTTTACTTATTTAAATTTTGGCAAATATTTTTTAGCCACAAAGTGTCTGGGTGGACCGTGAACCGTGACTTGATCGTGGTATATCTAAAAAGAATGTTTAAAGAACGGAACTAAGGCACAGCAGCATCCGAATGTCGAATTAGCGGCAGCTAAAATCACGGTACGGTACGTGAAAATAGGATCCATCTCTAGCCATAGGATGTCCCTTTAGAATGTGTGCCACTGTCATAAAAAATCATATAAACCGTGGAAATATGTAATAAAAATAATAAATAATAAAGTAAAGCTTTAATAATTAAAGATACTCACCATCTTTTACGTTAATTCCATCTTCTCTTCGACAAGCACGAATCCACTGATTTGCTAACTCGTGTTTAGGAAAACGAAAATATTTAATATTACTCCCTTTGGTGGTCCTATTATTGTTCTTACAAGTAGCCACAGCACAGTTCGGCATAATTATACTATAAGTTTTTAATTTAAATAATCCTATAACATTATATAAACACAAAACAAATCTAAAAATTCACTTAATTAAATAAACTATGACAGCGTCAAATTTTCCCGGATGACGTAGATGCGCGGGTGAGTCAAAAACAAGTCTAGAAATCAGCATACCGTTATATGTGTATCGTGAATATAATAATTTTACTTAAAATTAGACTATTGACGCTAAAATGTACTAGATTAATATTGTAGACTGCATCGCTGTATAATTTTTTATGCTTGTTTTGTGACTAAATAACTGCAAATTTAGCCCTTAAAATTAGGGAGCGGGAAAACTTTTCCCGTGCGAGCGCACCGGAAAGACTTACTTTCTTTGCTCTACAGCGACGTCGAAATTGATATGATTAAGTCAACAATAAAAATAATAATAATAATAATAATAATAATAATAATAATAATAATAATAA